>WNWK01001901.1:20000-125000 GCA_009830355.1 Cherax destructor | reverse complement strand
GATGTGCAGCCTGTCCCTGCCTCCTCCGCCTCTCCTCCTCCTCCTCCCTCTTGCCTCCTTCTCTCTTTCCATCCTCCTCTTGCAGTGTCTCTCTTGCCTCCTTGTCATCATCCATCTCTGCCTCTTCAGCTGTAATATCTGTTCATATATAAATGATGCTGGCTGATCTTAGATCATATCTTCTCTCTGTGCGCCTCCTGCCATGGCCTGTCAGCCATCTCATCTCATGTCCTTGTGGGTCTCCATCATGTCGCCATGCATCTCCTCCTCATCCTCTGCCTCCTGCATCATCCTCATCATATCCATCATCTCTCCTCCCTCCCATCTGCCCTCCGCTCTGCTCATCTCCTCTCTCCATATTCCTCTCCTCAAATTAGTGAGTAAATAATAGTAGTAATATTTGTAGTAGTCTTTATTATACAGTCAGGCCTATTAAGGGATTGAATTTCAAAAGATGTAGTCACAGGTTGAGACATTTTCATGTGATATGTCAAAAGTCTGTTGTGTACTCACCTGGTTGTTGCGGTCGATTCATGGCTCCTGTTTGCCTTCACTGTACATACTGGGTCACTCTCCCTGTCATGGAAAGCTGTGGCACCTCTTCTTAAAGCTGTGTTGGAACCTGCCCCCCTCATCCCTTTCCCCGACCCTTTCCACTTTACGGAAACCCTAAAATTTGGGGCCCGAGGGGCTTCAACCCAATTTTCCCCGGTTCCCCCCTCTGGGTTTTTTCCCCTTTCCTTCCCCCAGTTTTTTGTTTCTGCCCCCAAATCCTTATCTTTCCGGTTTCCCCTTTCCTTTTTTCCCGGACTCCCCAGCTCAGGACTGGGCTTGTTTCAAACCCACTTTCTCTAATTTCTGACGTGCTTGACCAGTTGTGGGTTTTTTAAAATGGTGCTGCAATATAGGGCCCGAAAGTATATGGTGTACAGAGTCTTGAATGATTTTGGGGAGGTATTGGAACGCTATTCTTGGTTTGCCAACCGCCCGTATGCTGCCCGCGTTATCTGATTGATGTGTGCCTCAGGAGATGTGCTCGGTGTTATACTCACCCCAAGATCTTTTTCCTTGAGTGAGAGAGAGATAGGGGAGGGAAAGACGGATAGAAAGCGAAAGAGCCACACACTGAAAAAGAAAATAGAAAGAGAGAGAGAGAGGGGGGAAGGGAGAGAAAGAGAAAGAGATATACTACACATTTTCAAGCTTCCATAAAAAATAGAACATTTATAAATGTTTTTTTGAAGGATTCCAGCATCCAAATGTTTAAATTTATTTTTTATTAATAAAAATTACGAGAGGTCACACACAGGTGACCTTAACCCAGAGTGACCCCGGTAGAATATGTGTTGGGTGAGAATATAAGCTAGAGTAATATATAAATGTGTGTGCGTGTGTGTGTGTGCGTGTGTGTGTGTGTGTGTGTGTGTGTGTGTGTGTGTGTGTGTGTGTGTGCGGTGTGTGTGCGTGTGTGTGTGTGTGTGTGTGTGTGTGTGTGTGTGTGTGTGTGTGTGTGTGTGTGTGTGTGTGTGTGTGTGCGTGTGTGTGTGTGCGTGTGTGTGTGTGTGTGTGTGTGTGCGTGTGTGTGTGTGTGTGTGTGTGTGTGTGTGTGTGGTGTGTGTGTGTGTGTGTGTGTGTGTGTGTGTGTGTGTGTGTGTGTGTGTGTGTGTGTGTGTGTGTGTGTGTGCGTGTGTGCGTCCTCTCAGCCTCCTCACAACAATCACAGTTACACTCCAAGTAATTGGCCTAATTAAACGTTAAACGGCGATTTTCAATCATGAATTTCTTGTAAGTCTACCGCGTCTCCATGAAGGCTAAACTAGCATCTTCATGAAGGCTAAACTAACATCTTCATGAAGGATAAACTAACATCTTCATGAAGGCTAAACTAGCACTAGCATCTTCATGAAGGCTAAACTAACATCTTCATGAAGGCTAAACTAACATCTTCATGAAGGCTAAACTAACATCTTCATGAAGGCTAAACTAACATCTTCATGAAGGCTAAACTAACATCTTCATGAAGGCTAAACTAGCATCTTCATGAAGGCTAAACTAGCATCTTCATGATGGCTAAACTAACATCTTCATGAAGGCTAAACTAGCATCTTCATGAAGGCTAAACTAACATCTTCATGAAAGCTAAACTACCATCTTCATGAAGGCTAAACTAGCATCTTCATGAAGGCTAAACTAGCATCTTCATGAAGGCTAAACTAACTTCTTCATGAAGGCTAAACTAGCATCTTCATGAAGGGTAAACTAACATCTTCATGAAGGTTAAACTAACATCTTCATGAAGGTTAAACTAACATCTTCATGAAGGTTAAACTAACATCTTCATGAAGGTTAAACTAACATCTTCATGAAGGTTAAACTAACATCTTCATGAAGGTTAAACTAACATCTTCATGAAGGTTAAACTAACATCTTCATGAAGGCTAAACTAACATCTTCATGAAGGTTAAACTAACATCTTCATGAAGGTTAAACTAACATCTTCATGAAGGCTAAACTACCAACTTCATGAAGGCTAAACTAACATCTTCATGAAGGGTAAACTAACATCTTCATGAAGGCTAAACTAGAATCTTCATGAAGGTAAAACTAGCATCTTCATGAAGGCTAAACTAACATCTTCATGAAGGCTAAACTAGCATCTTCATGAAGGCTAAACTAACATCTTCATAAGGCTAAACTAACATCTTCATGAAGGCTAAACTAACATCTTCATGAAGGTTAAACTAACATCTTCATGAAGGCTAAACTAGCATCTTCATGAAGGTTAAACTAGCATCTTCATGAAGGCTAAACTAACATCTTAATGAAGGCTAAACTAGCATCTTCATGAAGGCTAAACTAGCATCTTCATAAGGCTAAACTAGCATCTTCATGAAGGTTAAACTAGCATCTTCATGAAGGTTATACTAACATCTTCATGAAGGCTAAACTAACATCTTCATAAGGCTAAACTAGCATCTTCATGAAGGCTAAACAAACATCTTCATAAGGCTAAACTAGCATCTTCATGAAGGTTAAACTAGCATCTTCATGAAGGTTATACTAACATCTTCATGAAGGCTAAACTAGCATCTTCATGAAGGTTAAACTAGTATCTTCATGAAGGTTAAACTAGCATCTTCATGAAGGTTATACTAACATCTTCATGAAGGCTAAACTAACATCTTCATGAAGGTTTAACTAACATCTTCATGAATGCTAAACTAGCATCTTCATGAAGGTTAAACTAGCATCTTCATGAAGGCTAAACTAACATCTTCATAAGGCTAAACTAGCATCTTCATGAAGGTTAAACTAGCATCTTCATGAAGGTTATACTAACATCTTCATGAAGGCTAAACTAGCATCTTCATGAAGGTTAAACTAGCATCTTCATGAAGGCTAAACTAACATCTTCATGAAGGCTAAACTAGCATCTTCATGAAGGCTAAACTAGCATCTTCATAAGGCTAAACTAGCATCTTCATAAGGCTAAACTAGCATCTTCATAAGGCTAAACTAGCATCTTCATAAGGCTAAACTAGCATCTTCTAAGGCTAAACTAGCAGCTTCATAAGGCTAAACTAGCATCTTCATAAGGCTAAACTAGCATCTTCATAAGGCTAAACTAGCATCTCCATAAGGCTAAACTACCATCTTCTAAGGCTAAACTAGCATCTTCATAAGGCTAAACTCGCATCTTCATAAGGCTAAACTAGCATCTTCATAACGCTAAACTAGCATCTTCATTAGGCTAAACTAGCATCTTCATAAGGCTAAACTAGCATCTTCATGAAGGCTAAACTAGCATCTTCATAAGGCTAAACTAACATCTTCATAAGGCTAAACTAGCATCTTCATAAGGCTAAACTAGCATCTTCATAAGGCTAAACTAGCATCTTCATGAAGGCTAAACTAGCATCTTCATAAGGCTAAACTAGCATCTTCATGAAGGCTAAACTAGCATATTCATGAAGGCTAAACTAGCATCTTCATGAAGGCTAAACTAGCATATTCATGAAGGCTAAACTAGCATCTTCATGAAGGTTAAACTAGCATCTTCGTGAAGGCTAAACTAGCATATTCATGAAGGCTAAACTAGCATCTTCATGAAGGCTAAACTAGCATATTCATGAAGGCTAAACTAGCATCTTCATGAAGGTTAAACTAGCATCTTCATAAGGCTAAACTAGCATCTTCATGAAGGCTAAACTAGCATATTCATGAAGGCTAAACTATCATCTTCATGAAGGCTAAACTAGCATATTCATGAAGGCTAAACTAGCATCTTCATGAAGGTTAAACTAGCATCTTCCGCCCACGCTACTTTAAATTTATTGCTTGAATAAAGACCACTTTAATTTTCCTAGAAAATATCAGACGGTTCCTATTCATTGATTATCCAGAGAGTATAATTACCTACACATGCGTGACGTACCATGTGCTGAGTCTTGATGCTGCGTAACACATTATTTTCAGTGTCATGGATGTGAAGGTTGAAGGGAGGAGTGAGTGTGGCTACCCAGACTACTTTCACTTTTATAGCAAAATAATTCATAAATGAAACGATTTTTTTTTAAATACGTGAAATATTAAAAAAAAATAAGAAAAATTTGCTAAAACGTTAGTGTATTGCATATTTCGACATTCAGAGGTTTGAAGCATTTCCTGACATACTTTTCTGACGCATGTCTTAGTCATATCATGACCAGCAGCTGGAGCTTTTAGTCACCTGACCGAGGCCTTCCACTGGCTTACCGGTCCAGCCTTTTAAAAATTATGATTATATAGAACATCGCTGCAAAAGAACACATTAATCTCAGGCCGTGTCCGGAGAGGCTCCGCTACAGCCAGTCAGTGGCTGCGCGACAGCCAGTCAGTGGCTGCGGGACAGCCAGTCAGTGGCTGCGCGACAGCCAGTCAGTGGCTGCGCGACACCCAGTCAGGGGCTGCGCGACAGCCAGTCAGGGGCTGCGCGACACCCAGTCAGGGGCTGCGCGACAGCCAGTCAGGGGCTGCGCGACAGCCAGTCAGTGGCTGCGCGACAGCCAGTCAGGGGCTGCGCGACAGCCAGTCAGTGGCTGCGCGACAGCCAGTCAGGGGCTGCGCTACAGCCAGACAGGGGCTGCGCTACAGCCAGTCAGGGGCTGCGCGACAGCCAGTCAGGGGCTGCGCGACAGGCAGTCAGGGGCTGTGCGACAGGCAGTCAGGGGCTGCGCGACAGCCAGTCAGTAGCTGCGCGACAGCCAGTCAGGGGCTGCGCGACAGCCAGTCAGGGGCTGCGCGACAGCCAGTCAGGGGCTGCGCGACAGCCAGTCAGGGGCTGCGCGACAGCCAGTCAGTGGCTGCGCGACAGCCAGTCAGTGGCTGCGCGACAGCCAGTCAGTGGCTGCACGACAGCCAGTCAGTGGCTGCGCGACAGCCAGTCAGGGGCTGCGCGACAGTCAGTCAGGGGCTGCGCGACAGCCAGTCAGTGGCTGCGCGACAGCCAGTCGGGGGCTGCGCGACAGTCAGTCAGGGGCTGCGCACTGACTATTGCGGCCGCGCACACCCCCAGTGATTGCTATATTAGTTCAATCTATGATTTATCAATATATTGAGTTTATATATTTCTTGCTACTTCTTACACACCTACGATCTGTTGTAAACACGTAAACTACATTAATGTTTTATTGATTACTACCTGCGGCTGGTAGTTCGTCAGGGTATATATATAGTGAGGTGCATACCTCTCATGGTATATACATAGTGAGGTGCATACCTATCATGGTATATACATAGTGAGGTGCATACCTATCATGGTATATACATAGTGAGGTGCATACCTATCATGGTATATACATAGTGAGGTGCATACCTATCATGGTATATACATAGTGAGGTGCATACCTATCATGGTATATACATAGTGAGGTGCATGCCTATCATGGTATATACATAGTGAGGTGCATACCTATCATGGTATATACACACTGAGGTTCATACCTCTCATTGTATATACACACTGAGGTTCATACTTATCATGGTATATACATAGTGAGGTGCATACCTCTCATGGTATATACATAGTGAGGTGCATACCTATCATGGTATATACACAGTGAGGTTCATACCTCTCATTGTATATACACAGTGAGGTTCATACCTCTCATTGTATATACACAGTGAGGTTCATACCTCTCATTGTATATACATAGTGAGGTGCATACCTATCATGGTATATACATACTGAGGTTCATACCTCTCATTGTATATACACACTGAGGTTCATACCTCTCATTGTATATACATAGTGAGGTTTATACCTCTCATTGTGTATACACAGTAAGGTTTATACCTCTCATTGTATATACACAGTAAGGTTTATACCTCTCATTGTATATACACAGTAAGGTTTATACCTCTCATTGTATATACACAGTAAGGTTTATACCTCTCATTGTATATACACAGTAAGGTTTATACCTCTCATTGTATATACACAGTAAGGTTTATACCTCTCATTGTATATACACAGTGAGGTTCATACCTCTCACAGCATATACAATGAAAGTTTACTTTAGTCCCTATTATAGGTATTAAAGTATTCTTGACTGGTGGTGAACAGGTGACCTGCAGCCTTAATGACCCTCCTGAGAGTGTTAGTCTTTAAACCCCGTTAATAAACCGACCAGCAGTGTACTGTCCTGCCATACTTGTACACATGATCACATACATTCACCACATATATGGAACACTAGTAGAAAGATATAACTTAGGGAACACTGGTAGTAATAACTTAGCGAGGATAATGGAGCGGTTGGTCACTAGTACTGCACCAGACTATTTTTTTTACAATGCCATTCGTAAAAAGTGAATCAACATCAAGGCTGTAAATTTGCGTTTTGTATAACTGTTGATGGTTTATTTTATTGATGAAATGTTTCAAATGGTTGATGTGTGTTGGAGGATTTATAAAGGAATAGGCAGAGTGGACTGCTAGGTCGTAGTCCTAGCTTGTACGACCATGTACCTCTGTTGCATGGTCGTAGTCCTAGCTTGTACGACCATGTACCTCTGTTGCATGGTCGTAGTCCTAGCTTGTACGACCATGTACCTCTGTTGTATGGTCGTAGTCCTAGCTTGTACGACCATGTACCTCTGTTGTATGGTCGTAGTCCTAGCTTGTACGACCATGTACCTCTGTTGCATGGTCGTAGTCCTAGCTTGTACGACCATATACCTCTGTTGTATGGTCGTAGTCCTAGCTTGTACGACCATGTACCTCTGTTGCATGGTCGTAGTCCTAGCTTGTACGACCATGTACCTCTGTTGTATGGTCGTAGTCCTAGCTTGTACGACCATGTACCTCTGTTGTATGGTCGTAGTCCTAGCTTGTACGACCATGTACCTCTGTTGTATGGTCGTAGTCCTAGCTTGTACGACCATGTACCTCTGTTGTATGGTCGTAGTCCTAGCTTGTACGACCATGTACCTCTGTTGTATGGTCGTAGTCCTAGCTTGTACGACCATGTACCTCTGTTGTATGGTCGTAGTCCTAGCTTGTACGGCCATGTACCTCTGTTGCATGGTCGTAGTCCTAGCTTGTACGACCATATACCTCTGTTGTATGGTCGTAGTCCTAGCTTGTACGACCATGTACCTCTGTTGCATGGTCGTAGTCCTAGCTTGTACGACCATGTACCTCTGTTGTATGGTCGTAGTCCTAGCTTGTACGACCATGTACCTCTGTTGTATGGTCGTAGTCCTAGCTTGTACGACCATGTACCTCTGTTGTATGGTCGTAGTCCTAGCTTGTACGACCATGTACCTCTGTTGCATGGTCGTAGTCCTAGCTTGTACGACCATGTACCTCTGTTGTATGGTCGTAGTCCTAGCTTGTACGACCATGTACCTCTGTTGTATGGTCGTAGTCCTAGCTTGTACGACCATGTACCTCTGTTGTATGGTCGTAGTCCTAGCTTGTACGACCATGTATCTCTGTTGTATGGTCGTAGTCCTAGCTTGTACGACCATGTACCTCTGTTGTATGGTCGTAGTCCTAGCTTGTACGACCATGTACCTCTGTTGTATGGTCGTAGTCCTAGCTTGTACGGCCATGTACCTCTGTTGCATGGTCGTAGTCCTAGCTTGTACGACCATATACCTCTGTTGTATGATCGTAGTCCTAGCTTGTACGACCATGTACCTCTGTTGCATGGTCGTAGTCCTAGCTTGTACGACCATGTACCTCTGTTGTATGGTCGTAGTCCTAGCTTGTACGACCATGTACCTCTGTTGTATGGTCGTAGTCCTAGCTTGTACGACCATGTACCTCTGTTGTATGGTCGTAGTCCTAGCTTGTACGGCCATGTACCTCTGTTGCATGGTCGTAGTCCTAGCTTGTACGGCCATGTACCTCTGTTGCATGGTCGCTCGCTCGGAGGGTTAGCTTAACATTCTTAGCTCACAATGATTTGCTTATGATGATATTCTAGTTAAGTTTTTAGTTTGACAGATATCTCTCTCTCTCTCTCTCTCTCTCTCTCTCTCTCTCTCTCTCTCTCTCTCTCTCTCTCTCTCTCTCTCTCATAATACTTTTCCCTCCTACTCCTCCTCCTCCTTCATCTTCACTGACCACGCCCTTCCTACCTCCCATTGTGCTCCAGCCTTCCTCTCCCTCTTACCTATTCATTCATTTTCCATTTTCATTTCACTCTCTCTTCTCTTTCTCTTCACTCTCCCTCCTTCGTCTTCCTTATCTCTCTAATTTCTCTCTCCAACCTTCCTTAAAACTTTCTCGTCAATTCCTCAATTCACCCTCCTAACTTCTTCCCTTAATTCTTTATCCTTCACCTCTTTCTCTCTCTCTCTCTCTCTCTCTCTCTCTCTCTCTCTCTCTCTCTCTCTCTCTCTCTCTCTCTCTCTTTCTTACTTTTAATGTTTATCTCTCTCAGTTACCTCACCATTTCCATATTCTTGATACTGGTCCAATCCGGACCAAAAGAATAGTCCAGGAAGTGCCGAAACAATGGTCCAGGAAGTGCCCAAATAATGGTCCAGGAATGGCCAAAACAATGGTCCACCATGATGGACCAAAATGTCTTCTAAAATTCTCTCTCTCTCTCTCTCTCTCTCTCTCTCTCTCTCTCTCTCTCTCTCTCTCTCTCTCCCTCCCCACTCCATCACTCTTCCTCCCCACTCCCTTGAAAATGACATGTCTATACATAACTGCGGCACAAGTAAGTAAGTAAGCGCAGCTTGTTTAAGCAAGACAAGTTGAGCAACACTGCTGGTACAAGACTTGGACGAGTCTTACAAGAAAGACTCCACGAGAGGTGATGGTGGAGGGAGGGGAGGGGGTGTTCTGGTTGGGGAGGTGGGTTGGGAAGGAGGGAGTGGCTAGCCTCTTACTACTAGTTAGATAAGTAGTGAGACTACTTACCTAATAGACCTGTCCAGCTGACAGACAAACCCGGCTGACATACCTGTCTAGCAAACAGACCAGCCCAGCTGACATACCAGTCCAGCTGACAGAGCAGTCTAGCTGACACACGAGTCCAGCTGACAGACCAGCCCAGCTTACAGACCAGTCTTGCTGACAGACTAGCCCAGCTAACATACCAGTACAGCTGACACACCAATCGAGCTGACAGACCAGTCCAGATGACAGACCAGCCCAGCTGACAGACCAATGTAGCTGAGAGACCAGTCTAACAGACAGACCAGCCTAGCTGGATGAAATCAAAGATTTCACACAAGTATTCTTTGCATATACTAAGAAAGGGATCAGTCATCCGTGTAGTTGTTGTGGGTGTGTCTTGGTTTAATCCAGACAACTATATGACAGTAGAAATAGCATTGTCTGGATTCAATATTTTCAGTAAATCTGGCATTCATGGGGGCCTCACAGTACCAGACACTCATGGGGCCTAATAGTACTTGGCACTCATGGGGCATCACAGTACCTGGCACTCATGGGGCCTCACAGTACCAGGCACTCATTGGGCCTCACAGTACTTGGCACTCATGGCGGCATCACAGTACCTGGCACTCATGGAGGCCTCACAGTACCAGATACCAGGTACTGTGCATTTTGCCAGTGTGTTAATAATTGTGTTATTGGGTGCCTCACAGTACCTGTAGCCCAGGCACTGTGAGGCCCCATGAGTGCCAGGTACTGTAAGGCACCCAATACACAATTATTAACACACTGGCAAAATGCATATCATTAATATTAAACTTAATTCAGCCATGATGAGTGAGTTATGTAGAATGTTGATGATGATATAAAATAATGACAGATTGATGAGTAAGACACATGTGCAACAGTTAGGTGTCTTTATTGTTGAAACGTTTCTCCCACAGAGTAGGCGAAACTCTTCAAAAATAAAGATACTTAGGTGTTACACATGTGACTTACTCATCAACTCGTGTAGAAGTTGGGGGAGTGGCCCTCTGTGTCAAGAATGAACTTCATGGTAATGGAATTCGGAAGCATAATGAAGGCGCATGTGACTTCATGTATGTTAAAATTTACGTAACGAAGAATGACAAAAATTATACTCCGTGTAGCATATAATTCCCCCAAAAACGCCAAGGAAAAACAACACTTTTTCTGCTTGAGGAAATCGAAACAGCAAGACGGGTGGGGTTCGAACCCGCGGTCACAGAGTATAGTTTCGAAACAGCAAGTTATGAGAAAGAGGCAGTAATAGTGGGTGATTTCAATGTCCTTAACAAAAACTGAAAAAAAAAGTCTCTCAGGGAACCAAGAAGTTTACCAACTAGTCACGTGTGCTAGGAGAGAGACTGGGAAACAGCGAGATATTAAAATAACATTAAGATTCGGGGCTAAAGAGGAACTAACTTTGATACGATACACCGAGATATCAATAAAATAAATTGGATCGAACAACAATATGCAAATAATATATTGGAAATGTATAACGAATTTAAACAAAAAAAAAGTAAGTATCAACAGAAAGAACATATCAGTAAAGATCCAATTTGATTGAATGACAGAACAACTAGTTCATATTATAGGCAAAAAAAAAAAAAACTTTAAAGAACTTTAAATTGTCTGGTAACTTTCGAGATATAATAACTATATACTGTATATAGTTACAACAGACAGTAAAGGTAAAGTTAGAAAAGGTAAACAGTAATATATATAAAAAAAACTGCATACGATATTAAAAGTAATCCAAAAGAAATCTAATAATAATTCGGGTGGAAAGAAGAAGATAAAAGTATACAGAAAGAATGTAAAAATAAACAACAGTAAGAATATAATGTCATTATTGAGCACAATCTGTGAGTCAGTATTTACAGGTGATCGTGACGCCAACATTCTCAGGCCAGGAAAAAAAAGTCAAGTCCAGACTGTCAGCCTTGACACAGTACATTACTTGCAGAAGCTAAGTGTTATCAAGTCAGGCTGACCAGATGAACTACCTCCCAAATAAACTAACCCGGAAACTAACGAATGTTATTACAATATTTTTTAATAAAAAGGGGAGACAATATCGTCCCACTACCTTAACATCATTGTTAGGTAAACAAATGTAAATTTTCATAAGGGTCAAGGTCGTTAATTTCCTGGAACATGAGAACTTAATTGCTGGAGATAAACATGGATTTAACAATTAAAGATAATGACTGACTAACTTACTCCACGAAAAAGTTCCACGAGATGAAGTATATTTGAATTTCCAGAAGGTATTCGGCAAGGTACCCCTTGGAAGACTGGCCAGAATAAAAGTACATGGGATAAGAGAGGAACTTCAAGCCTGGATAAGTGACTGGTTCACAGACAGGACTTACAATGGCACTTCACACAGGTGTCTTTAAGTGGGTACCACCAGGGATGGGACCATACTAAATTTTCGGCCGATGCCGATACCTTTCCTATATTTTTTATTTTTAAAATTATAACGACTACGTTCAATATACAAGGAAATGCTTATAAAAAGAAAGAACATAAGAAAGAAGAAACACTGCAGCAGGCCTACTGGCCCATACGAGGCAGGTCCAGTTCTCCCACCGACTTAAGCCAATGCCTTAACCTAGTCAGGTCAGTCACATTCACTTAAGGGAGGAGCACGGCATCTGACCTAGTACCACAAGCTAGTCAGGTCCAACTCACACCCACCCACACCCACTCATGTATTTATCAAACCTATTTTTAAAACTACACAACGTCTTAGATTCTATGACGGTACTCGGGAGTTTGTTCCACTCATCCACAACTCTATTACCAAACGAATGCTCTCCTGAATCTGAATTTTTCCAATTTAAAACCATTGCTGCGAGTCCTGTCAATACTAGATATTTTTAGCCATCTATTTACATCCCTTTATTAATTCCTGTTTTCCATTTATACACCTCAATCATATCCTCCCTAATTCTACGCCTTTCTAGAGAGTGCAGATTCAGGGCCCTCAGTCTATCCTCATAGGGAAGATTTCTGATACATGGGATCAACTTTGTCATCCTCATTTGTACGTTTTCCAGTGCATTTATATTCATTCTGTAATACGGTGACCAGAACTGTGCAGCATAATCTAGATGAGGCCTAACTAAAGATATATAGAGTTGAAGAACAACCTGAGGACTTCTATTATTTATACGTCTTGATATGAAGCCAAGGATTCTGTTAGCTTTATTGCGAACACTTATGCACTGTTGTCTTGGTTTCAGATTACTGCTAACCAGAACTCCTAAATCTTTTTCGCAATCCGTAATATTAAGATATACATTATTTAGTTTATATGTGGCATGGTTATTTTCCTGTCCAACATTTAGAACTTTGCATTTGTATATATTAAACTGCATCTGCCACTTCTCCGACCACTGCATCAGTGTATTCAAATCATCCTGGAGTGCTCTAATGTCCTCATTAGAATGAATTGGATGACCTATTTTGGTGTCATCAGCAAATTTGCTTATGTCGCTATTTATTCCCTCATCTATGTCGTTTATGTAAATTGTGAACAACAAGGGGCCCAACACTGACCATAGTGGAATACCGCTTGGGACGTGCCCCCATTCTGATTTCTCCCCATTTATGCAAAGTCTCTGCTGCCTATTTGTCAACCATGCCTCTACCCAGGAAAAAAAATTCCTCCTATTCCGTGTGCCTTAAGTTTTCTCAACAGCCTCTGATGTGGAACTCTATCAAAAGCCTTACTGAAGTCCATATACACAATATCATATTCAATACCATGATCTACCTCCTCAAATACCTTAGTGAAGAAAGTTAGTAAATTCGTAAGACAGGAACGCCCCTTTGTAAAACCGTGTTGAGACTCATTAATCAATTTATGCCTTTCAAGATGGTTACGAATTGCTTCGGCAATTATTGATTCCATAAATTTTCCAACTATGGAGGTAAGGCTTATTGGTCTATAGTTCGAAGCTAAGGACCTGTCACCTGCCTTGTAGATAGGTAATACATTTGCCATTTTCCACTTGACTGGCACTATGCCAGTTTGTAGTGATATATTGAAAAGATTAGCCAAAGGTTTGCTAAGTTCCTCTTTACATTCCTTTAAGACCCTCGCAATCAGTTCATCAGGGCCTGGGGATTTGTTAGGTTTTAATTTCTCTATTTGTCTAAGGACCATGTCACTAGTTACCCTAATAGTGCATAGTTTATTATCGTCCTGTTCTACATAATTTATTATTTCTGGAATTTCGCTAGTATCTTCCTGAGTAAAAACTGAGAGGAAAAGTTCACACATTTAAGAACATAAGAAAGAAGGAACACTGCAGCAGGCCTACTGGCCCATGCGAGGCACGTCCAAGTCTCCCACCGGCCCAAGCCAATGTCCCGACCCAGCCAGGTCAGGTTACATTCACTTAAGGAAGGAGCCCGGCATCTGACCTAGTAGCACAAACTAGTCAGGTCCAACTCACACCCACCCGCACCCACTCATATATTTATCTAGCCTATTTTTAAAACTACACAACGTTTTAGCCTCTATAACTGTACTCGGGAGTTTGTTCCACTCATCGACAACTCTATTACCAAACCAATGCTTTCCTATATCCTTCCTGAATTTGAATTTATCCAACTTAAAGCCATTGCTGCGTGTCCTGTCAATACTAGATATTTTTAGCACGCTATTTACATCACCTTTATTTATTCCTGTTTTCCATTTATACACCTCAATCATATCCCTCCTAATTCTACGCCTTTCCTTATCACTGTCAGTGATCTGCCCTGAGTTACTCTTAAGTGGGCCTATTTTGTCCCTAATCTTACTTCTGTATACCTGAAAGAACCCTTTTGGGTTAGTGTTTAATCCCTTGGGACTTTAGCCTCAGAATCCCTTTTTGCTTTTCATATTCCTTTTTTTATTTCTCTCTTTAATTGAATATATTGATTTCTTAACTGCCCTTACCCTCTTTTGATACGCATATATATGCTTCTCTTTTGACCAATGAGATGTTTTAATCTATTGTTTATCCATTTGGGATCATTTTTGTTATATCTAATTTCCCTACTCGGAACAAAAGTTGTCTAGGCAGCTAGCACTATGCTCTGAAATACTCATATTGGCAACCAACACCACCTACCTGTCTGTGGTTACAGGGGTCGAGTCTCAGCTCCTAGCCCCGCCTCTTTGCTTCTCGCTACTAGGTGTTTGTGTATGTGTCGATTTATAGTTCCTAGCCCCGCCTCTTCACTGGTCGCCACTAGGTCACTCGCTCCCTGCTCAGTGAGCTTTGTCATACCTCTTCTTAAAGCTATATATGGATCCTGCCTCCACTACCTCACTTTCCAGAATATTCAATTTCTGTGGTTTGTGTAATCTCCTATGTGTGTGTGTGTGTATGTGTACTCACCTATTTGTGGTTGCAGGGGTCGATTTATAGCTCCTGTGTGTGTGTGTGTGTGTGTGTGACTAACTCACAATCGTGAGGTAGATTGCTATTGTTGACATTTTTAACACACGCGTAACATTAACATTATCAAAAGTATCGCCTCTTTTTTTTAACCGATACCATAAAAATGGCCGATATCCTACTATACCTATTCTTTAGCACATCCCTAGTTTAAACTAAAGCGCGGCACTCCCCGGGGATGGGCTCCTGGTGCAGTTCTCTTCACTTGTACATAAATGATCTCGGGGCAAAACTAGCATCAATGATAGCAAAATTTGCGGTTGATTAAAATCGGGCGACAAGTGCAACATCTCAAGAAGACTGAGCAGCACCTCAAGAAGACTGAGCAACATCTCAAGAAGACTGAGCAACATCTCAAGAAGACTGAGCAACATCTCAAGAAGACTGAGCAACATCTCAAGAAGACTGAGCAACATCTCAAGAAGACTGAGCAACATCTCAAGAAGACTGAGCAGCATCTCAAGAAGACTGAGCAACATCTCAAGAAGACTGAGCAGCATCTCAAGAAGACTGAGCAGCATCTCAAGAAGACTGAGCAGCACCTCAAGAAGACTGAGCAACATCTCAAGAAGACTGAGCAACATCTCAAGAAGACTGAGCAGCATCTCAAGAAGACTGAGCAACATCTCAAGAAGACTGAGCAACATCTCAAGAAGACTGAGCAGCATCTCAAGAAGACTGAGAAACATCTCAAGAAGACTGAGCAGCATCTCAAGAAGATTGAGCAACATCTCAAGAAGACTGAGCAGCATCTCAAGAAGACTGAGCAGCATCTTAAGAAGACTGAGCAGCATCTCAAGAAGACTGAGCAGCATCTCAAGAAGACTGAGAAACATCCCAAGAAGACTGAGCAGCATCTCAAGAAGACTGAGTAGCATCTCAAGAAGACTGAGCAGCATCTCAAGAAGACTGAGAAACATCTCAAGAAGACTGAGCAGCATCTCAAGAAGACTGAGCAGCATCTCAAGAAGACTGAGCAACATCTCAAGAAGACTGAGCAGCATCAGGAGTAAATTCTTAGGTAGTGGTGGTTTTGATAAGGACCTGCCTTGTATGGGCCAGTAGGCCTTCTGCAGTGTTCCTCCATTCTTATGTTCTTATGTTCTTATCTCAAGAAGACTGAGCAGCATCTCAAGAAGACTGAGCAGCATCTCAAGAAGACTGAGCAACATCTCAAGAAGACTGAGCAGCATCTCAAGAAGACTGAGCAGCATCTCAAGAAGACTGAGCAGCATCTCAAGAAGACTGAGCAGCATCTCAAGAAGACTGAGCAACATCTCAAGAAGACTGAGCAGCATCTCAAGAAGACTGAGCAGCATCTCAAGAAGACTGAGCAGCATCTCAAGAAGACTGAGCAGCATCTCAAGAAGACTGAGCAGCATCTCAAGAAGACTGAGCAGCATCGCAAGAAGACTGAGCAGCATCTCAAGAAGACTGAGCAGCATCTCAAGAAGACTGAGCAGCATCTCAAGAAGACTGAGAAACATCTCAAGAAGACTGAGCAGCATCTCAAGAAGACTGAGCAGCATCTTAAGAAGACTGAGCAGCATCTCAAGAAGACTGAGCAGCATCTCAAGAAGACTGAGAAACATCCCAAAAAGACTGAGCAGCATCTCAAGAAGACTGAGCAGCATCTCAAGAAGACTGAGCAGCATCTCAAGAAGACTGAGAAACATCTCAAGAAGACTGAGCAGCATCTCAAGAAGACTGAGCAGCATCTCAAGAAGACTGAGCAACATCTCAAGAAGACTGAGCAGCATCTCAAGAAGACTGAGCAGCATCTCAAGAAGACTGAGCAACATCTCAAGAAGACTGAGCAGCATCTCAAGAAGACTGAGCAGCATCTCAAGAAGACTGAGCAGCATCTCAAGAAGACTGAGCAGCATCTCAAGAAGACTGAGCAACATCTCAAGAAGACTGAGCAGCATCTCAAGAAGACTGAGCAGCATCTCAAGAAGACAGCAGCATCTCAAGAAGACTGAGCAGCATCTCAAGAAGACTGAGCAGCATCTCAAGAAGACTGAGCAGCATCTCAAGAAGACTGAGCAGCATCGCAAGAAGACTGAGCAGCATCTCAAGAAGACTGAGCAGCATCGCAAGAAGACTGAGTACTCAGTCATCTGGAGAAGTTGAGGCTGTGGCGGGAGACATTGATTGTTGACAAGTGCAAGGTAATGTGTTTTGGATATAACAATCTCCAACATGAATACAATATGTTTGCCAACAAACTAACCGTGGCTCGATTGGTAACGCACTCAGCTCACATATTGAGGGTCCGTGGTTCGATCCCCGTCACGGGTTGAAACACTAGGCATGTTTCCTTACACCTGCTGCCCCTGTTCACCTAGTAGTAAGTAGGTACCCAGGTGTTAGTCGACTGATGTGGGTAGCATCCTGAGGTAGGAAACAGCTCCTAGTCTTTAATACTTGGCAAAGCTCCTGGAGAGCGAAACGTTGCCACAATAAAACGTCGCATTAATTGCACTTGTGTCCTTTTACCTAACACCATATTGACTCTTTATAAAGCATCTTGAATATTCAGCAGAGTTTTGGTGTCGACATTAAATCAAAGAGGAAGGTGTAGTGGAGAGGCGTAGAGAAGGTGTAGTGGAGAGGCGTAGAGAAGGTGTAGTGGAGAGGCGTAGAGAAGGTGTAGTGGAGAGGCGTAGAGAAGGTGTAGTGGAGAGACGCAGAGAAGGTGTAGTGGAGAGGCGCAGAGAAGGTGTAGTGGAGAGGCGTAGAGAAGGTGTAGTGGAGAGGCGCAGAGAAGGTGTAGTGGAGAGGCGTAGAGAAGGTGTAGTGGAGAGGCGTAGAGAAGGTGTAGTGGAGAGACGTAGAGAAGGTGTAGTGGAGAGGCGTAGAGAAGGTGTAGTGGAGAGACGTAGAGAAGGTGTAGTGGAGAGGCGTAGAGAAGGTGTAGTGGAGAGACGCAGAGAAGGTGTAGTGGAGAGGCGTAGAGAAGGTGTAGTGGAGAGGCGCAGAGAAGGTGTAGTGGAGAGGCGTAGAGAAGGTGTAGTGGAGAGGCGTAGAGAATGGCACATAACTTCATACCATCACTCAGAAACAAACCTTAACAACACTGAAAACACTTAACCTTTTCTCTCCATGAGAACCGAGACTACGAGACTCATTCTCCAAAAATCTTTAAGTTGTTGATAAACACAAAGCCAAGAAATATTTGAAATGCAAGATAATTCAATAACTTGAAAAAATCATATGAAACTTAGAAGCAAGAGATGCAACATGAAAGTATATATATATATATATATATATATATATATATATATATATATATATATATATATATATATATATATATATTCATATTTTTTCCAAATTATATTAGGGCGGAGCCAACAACGCATTTTAGCTGTAGTGCAAATACAACATGTTTATTTCAGAAGTAGCTTGAAAGACATTCTGAAAACAATGTGTTCAGCTGAACACTAGGCTGTGACACATTGTAATCAACACATTCCTTAGTTAGCAATGAACCACCTGAGTTATTAATAATAGCAGTGGTAAAAGTAGATGTAGTGGTGGTGGTTGTGGTGGTGATGGTGTTGGTAGTTGTAGTGTTGGCGGTAGTGGTGGTGGTAGTAGTTGTGGTGGTGGTAGTGGTGATGGTGGTAGTGATAGTGTTGGTGGTAGTGGTGGTGGTAGTGGTGATGGTGCTGGTGGTTGTGGTAGTGGTGATGGTGGTGGTGGTGATGGTGGTGTTGTGGTGGTAGTGGAGGTGGTTGTGGTAGTGGTGGTGGTGATAGTAGTGGTAGTGGTTGTGGTATTAGTGGTAGTAGTGGTTGTGGTGGCGGTTGTGGTACTGGCGGTGGTGGTTGTGGTAGTGGTGATGGTGATTGTGGTAGTGGTGATGGTTGTGGTGGTGGGTGTGGTACTAATGTTGGTGGTGGTGGTTGTGGTACTGGGGGTGGTGGTGGCAGTGGTAGTGGTTGTGCTGATGGTAGTGGTTGTGGTAGTGGTTGTAGTACTAGGGGTGGTGGTGGTTGTGGTAGTGGTAATATTGGTGGTGGTGGTAGTGATGGTGGTTGTGGTAGTGGTGGTGGTGGTGGTAGTGGTACTAGTGGTGGTAGTTGTGGTACTAGTGATGGTGGTGATGGTAATGGTTGTTGTGGTGGTAGTGGTACTAG
Organism: Cherax destructor; assembly: GCA_009830355.1. Taxonomy (NCBI): domain Eukaryota; kingdom Metazoa; phylum Arthropoda; class Malacostraca; order Decapoda; family Parastacidae; genus Cherax; species Cherax destructor. The sequence goes on along the minus strand of WNWK01001901.1, from coordinate 105,966 downwards.
TGGTGGTGGGGCTAGTAGTGATGGTAGTGGTGGTGGTAGTGGTACCAGTTGTGGTGGTGGTTGTGGTATCAGTGGTGGTGGTGATGGTGGTTGTGGTGGTGGTTGTAGTACTAGTGGTGGTGATGGTGATAGTGGTGATGGTGGTGGCAGTACTAGTAGTGGTGGTGGTGGTGGTGGTTGTGGTACTAGTGGTGGTGGTGGTAGTGGTGGTGGTGGTAGTGGTGGTCACGGTAGTGGTGGTCACGGTAGTGGTGGTGGTCACGGTAGTGGTAGTGGTGGTGGTGGTCATGGTAGTGGTGGTGGTGCATGGTAGTGGTAGTGGTGGTGGTCACGGTAGTGGTAGTGGTGGTGGTCATGGTAGTGGTGGTGGTCACGGTAGTGGTGGTCACGGTAGTGGTAGTGGTGATCACGGTAGTGGTAGTGGTGGTGGTCACGGTAGTGGTAGTGGTGGTGGTCATGGTAATGGTAGTGGTGGTGGTCACAGTAGTGGTAGTGGTGGTGGTCACAGTAGTGGTAGTGGTGGTGGTCACAGTAGTGGTAGTGGTGGTGGTCACAGTAGTGGTGGTGGTCACAGTATCCACGACTAGAGAACAAAGAGACACAATACTGTGACTGGAACAACTCACAAATAACCCTCACTCAGGAGAGGGAAGTTCATGACGACGTTTCGGTCCTACTTGGACTATTTACAAGACTTGTAAATGGTCCAAGTCGGACCGAAACGTCGTCATACACGTCTCTCTCGTACGTACGGGTTACCTGTTTATAATCTACAACTAGAACTAGTGGCAAGCAGAAGTAGAAACACTGGTAGACACAGCTGTGTGGGTCACACTGGTAGACACAGCTGTGTGGGTCACACTGGTAGACACAGCTGTGTGGGTCACACTGGTAGACACAGCTGTGTGGGTCACACTGGTAGACACAGCTGTGGGTCACACTGTAGCAACACCAGCAGTTACAATAATAAGTTGTAGTTCAGTCTTCCGTCCACTTCCATCTCTCCTGTAAATTACTCGCCACTTTTTCAGTTTTTTTTTTCAATGACCCGGCCGTATCCCACCAAGGCTGGGTGACCCAGAAAGAAAAACGAAAGTTTTTCCTGTTTAACTTTAGTAATGTATACAGGAGAAGGGGTCACTAGCCTCTTGCTCCCAGCATTTTAGTCGCCTCTTACGACACGCATGGCTTACGGAGGAAGAATTCTCATTTTGCCAGTAGGGTATGAAATATAATCCTTCTTGTTTTCATACCGACAAGGGCCGTAGTGATTGGAGGGTGGAGAGAGAGCCTTCTGCTTTTCTATCCTAAACCCATACATCTAGATATTTTATGATAGTCTTTAATCTCAATAGAAGAAAATAGTTCTCAGCAGACAGCCTTGGTGTGGACCTCCAAGTCTGCTGCCGTGTGTCTTTTCCCTACTCTGTCGTTCCCTTCCCACTCCATCACTCCCTCCCCACTCCCTCACACTCCCTCCCCACTCCCTCACACTCCCTCCCCACTCCCTCACACTCCCTCCCCACTCCACTCTGCCCGGGGAGCGACTGTTTACCACCGCTGGGCCTCTGGCACTGTTTCTAAAAGAGCAGTTACACTTTGTGTCTCATAAAGCAGATAGCTGGAGGCAGCTGGCCTCTCAGGTGGTCACCAGGACCTGGCAGGGTGTGGCAGGGTCTGTGAGTGGTCTAGCAGGGTCTGTAGGTGGTCTAGCAGGGTCTGTGATTAGTCTGGCAGAGGGAGGTTAGTGGAGAGGGTGTAAGGCTCTTGGATTGCCTTGGAAGGTCTCTGAGACTCTTAAAAGGACTAAAATAAATCTTAAAGGATTGAAATAAATCTTAAAGGATTGAAATAAATCTTAAAGAAATAAAAGAAATTTTAAAGGATTAAAATAAATTCAAAAAATTAAAATAAATCTTAAAGGGTAAAATAAATCCTAAAAGATTAAAATAAATCTTAAAGGATAAAATAAATCCTAAAAGATTAAAATAAATCTTCAAGGATTAAAATAGATCACAAAGGATTAAAGCAAAATACACAAAGGATTAAAATAATTCTTAAAATATTAAAATAATTCGTAAAGGATTAAAATAAATCTTAAAAGATTAAAATAAATCTTAAAAGATTAAAATAAATCTTAAAAGATCAAAATAAGTCTTAAAAGATTAAAATAAATCTTAAATGATAAAAATCTGTGTTCCAGAAAAATAGATTTTGAGTTAAATTGCTGACAATTTCTCTTTAATTAGCGTCATTAAATTAATGGAGAGGAGCTAAACCTGTAGGGGTCATACAGTGACCTGGAAATCTCAGATAATTACCTTTGATTCCAGAAGAGCATAGCTCTAATTCCTTGGATCAAGAGTCCGTTACTACGTCATTGCTCTGCATGTATCAAATTATAATGGTAAATAGCGCCGTATAATAGTAATAGTCGTAGTAGTAGTAGATCAGTAATAGTAGTCGTAGTAGTAGCAGCAGCAGTTGTAGAATAGTAGTGGTAGTGGTAATGATAGCAGTAGTAAGCAGTCGTAGTAGTAAGGGTAGTAGTAGTAGTCGTAGTAGTGGTGGTGGTGGTAGGAGTAATAGTAGTAGTAGTGGTGATAGCAGTAGTAGTTGTAATAGTAGTAGTTGTTGTGACGTGATTAGCCTGAGGGACTGATCACGTCACGACTACTACTACTACTACGACAACTACGACTACTGCCTCCAGTGTTATATCCTCCTGTATTCGACTGGAGAAAGCTGCTGTGCGGGCAAAACGTTCTGGTGTTCTAGAATATCCAAGTGTGACACATGTGTCTGAGTCACCACATGTGATGAGACATATGACACAGTGTGTACAAGTTTGCACATGTGTCTGAGTCACCACATGTGATGAGACACATGACACAGTGTGTACAAGTGGGACACATGTGTCTGAGTCACCACATGTGATGAGACACGTGACACAGTGTGTACAAGTGTGACACATGTGTCTGAGTAACCACAACATGTGATGAGACACATGACACAGTGTGTACAAGTGGCTCGACTTTAAGACTTCCACAGTGTCATGAAAATAGAGGTGCACAAAGAACGAGAAAGACAGTGTAAAATAAAAAACTGAGTGATAAACTTGTGGTGGGGAGAGAGCGAGAGAGAGAGAGAGAGAGAGAGAGAGAGAGAGAGAGAGAGAGAGAGAGATAGAAACAGTGACTTTATTGCACATTACAGAAAAATATTTTACTCTGGGAAACATACTGTATGTGTGAACGAAATATTTTATGATGCAAGATAAATGTAACCTGAGTGTTAGCATCGAATAAGACCACACACACACACACACACACACACACACACACACACACATAGAACCCCTTCACGGGGTTCAGTGGGACAGAGAGCTGGCAGGGAAGTCAGTAAACGAGATGATGGAATATGTGACAACAATATGCAAGGAAGCTGAGGAGAGGTTTGTACCCAAGGGTAACAGGAATAACAAGAAGGCCAGGATGAGCCTTTGGTTCACCCAAAGGTGCAGGGAGGCCAAAACCAAGTGTGCTAGAGAATGGAAGAAGTATAGAAGGCAAAGGACCCAGGAGAATAAGGAGAGCAGTCGTAGATCCAGGAATGAATATGCACAGGTAAGAAGTGAAGCCCAACGACAATATGAAAATGACACAGCAGCGAAAGCCAAATCTGACCCAAAGCTGTTGTACAGCCACATCAGGAGGAAAACAACAGTCAAGGACCAGGTGATCAGGCTGAGGAAGGAAGAAGGAGAGATCACAAGAAACGACCGCAAAGTGTGTGAGGAACTCAACATGACATTCAAAGAAGTGTTCACAGAGGAGACAGAAGGGACTCCAGAAAGACGATAAGCGGGGATCACCATCAAGTGTTGGACACAATACATACAACCGAGGAAGACGTGAAGAGGCTGCTAAGCGAGCTAGATACCTCAAAGACGATGGGGCTGGATAACATCTCTCCATGGGTCCTGAGAGAGGGAGCAGAGGAGCTATGTGTACCACTAACAACAATCTTCAACACATCTATCGAAACAGGGCGACTACCTGAGGTATGGAAGACAGCAAATGTAGTTCCAATTTTTAAGAAAGGAGACAGACATGAAGCACTAAACTACAGACCAGTGTCACTGACATGTATAGTATGCAAAGTCATAGAGAGGATTATCAGGAGAAGAGTGGTGGGACACCTGAAAAGGAATGAGCTTATCAGCGACAGCCAGCACGGGTTCAGGGACGGGAAAATCCTGTGTCACAAACCTACTGGAGTTCTATGACAGGGTGAAACTAGTAAGACAAGAGAAAGAGGGGTGGGTAGACTGCATTTTCTTGGACTGTAAGAAGGCATTTGACACAGTTACACACAAGAGATTAGTGCAAAAGCTGGAGGACCAGGCAGGGATAACAGGGAAGGCACTACAATGGATCAGAGAATACCTGTCATGAAGACAACAGCGAGTCATAGTACGTGGCGAGGTGTCAGAGTGGGCACCTGTAACGAGCGAGGTTCCACAGGGGTCAGTCTTAGGACCGGTGCTGCTTCTGGTATTTGTGAACGACATGACGGAAGGAATAGACTCCGAAGTGTCCCTGTTTGCAGATAATGTGAAGTTGATGAGAAGAATTCAATCGGACGAGGACCAGGCAGAACTACAAAGGGATCTGGACAGGCAGCAAGCCTGGTCCAGCAATTGGCTCCTGGAGTTCAACCCCACCAAATGCAAATTCATGCGGAGAGTAAGAAGTGGGAGTTACGAGCTGTAGCTTCTGAGGCAAAGAAACGAAGACAGAAAGGAGCAAGGTGATTGAATTGAAACAGGAACATCAGCAGACACCGAGGGTACTGAAGGAGTGCATGAAGCGAAGAAGTCCCTTACAGAAGTAATATCAGGCCACCAGGGTATCCAGGAGATGATAAGGGAAACAAAGGAGATGCTTAAATCGGATCCAGAGATATGGTGAGAAAGGAAATGGGAAGAGAGGGAGAGGTCAATAATTATTCATGAGCTTCAGGAGGCTGAAGGACGACTTATAATGAAAGAAAGCATTGTCAGAAAAAAGAGATTCAGAGCATCATCGCAATAACAGTAGAGAAGGACATGTCCCAGGAAACAGATTTTCGGACTTGGGGGTATTTGAGAAAAAACAATCGACCAATCAAATTGATATTCAAGACAGAAAAGGTATGGATCAGGATACTACAACAGAAACCACTGTTAAAGGACTTCCAAGAATATCAGTGAGTGTGGCTCGATCGAGACAGAACACGAAAAGAACGGGAACAACTGAGAGCGAGAGTAAGAAGACACAAGTGGAAAGAAGGAAAGAAAGACAGGACAGGCAACGACAGACAGGAAAGCTCAGCCTCAGGGAGAACATCAAACACAAATGCTCACCCCATACCAATCAAAGACAATAACCAGAAACAAACAACACTCCACAGCACCCACCCCAGCACTAATATCACCATCACATCAGCCTTCCATAATATCCCGCCGTGCCTTCCACACCCCCAGGCTGCACCATCCCCTCCCACCTCCCAAAATACAGTACTGTAAAGGAAGTTGAAGGTAACGTACACCAAAGTAGATGGAATAACAAATAAGGGTGGTGAGTGGCAAGAACTTCAGTTATAGAGTTGTCATTAAGTGGAACTGTCTGGAGAGTGATGTAGTGGAGACAGGATCTATACATGGCTTTAGGAAGAGGTATGATAAAGTTCATGGAGCAGGAGAAAGTGGACCTAGTAGCGACCAGTGAAGAGGCAGGACCAGGAGCTATAAATCGACCCCCTGCAACCACAATTAGGTGAGTACACACACACACATACACACATGGCATGAAAGAGGAAATCGAGTCAGAGGTGTCCTTGTTCGCAGATGATGGGAAGCCACCGAGGAGAATACTAAATGGAGTAGACCAGGAAAGACTGCAGATGGATCTGGAGCAGCTGGACGAGCTGGACGAGCTGGACGAGCTGGACGAGCTGGACGAGCTGGACGAGCTGGAGGATTGGTCTGACAAGTGGAAAGTGGAATTTAACCCCAGCAAATGTCAAGTTCAAGTTGTGAAACTAGAAGGACAAAGACGTCCAGAAACACTGTACAGGCTCGGGGGACAAATACTACAAACCTCCCTGAAAGAGAAGGATCTCGGGGTGAGCATAGTTCCGAGCATCTCACCTGAGGTACACATCAACTGAATGAATTTATGATAAATTTAAGAATAGCATTCAGGAACATTAACAAGATTGGTCTGACATATACACAACATATGCCAGGCCCGTCTTGGAGTATCCAGTGTCAACATGGAACCCGCATCTGATAAAGCATGTAAAAAAGCTGCAAAAAGTGCAATGATTTGCAAGGAAACTAGCCTCAGAGCTGAGGGGTAGGAACTGTTAGGAGAGGCTAGAGGAGCTAAACCTGACGACACTAGAGGACAGAAAGATCACAGATGACATGATTATGACGTATAAAATACTCAGAAGAACTGAAAGGGTAGACAGGAAGAATGTGTTTGAGAGGCTGGATTCAGGTACACGAGGGCACAACTGGAGGCACAGATGCAACGACCTGACGAACGAAGTGGCTGAGACAGAATTCATATATAGCTTTAAGAGAGACGGGGCCAGGAGCTGAGATTCCCATGCAAACACAATTAGGTGAGTATGCACACACACATATGGGACACAACAAGGGGACACAGTTGGAAGTTGAAGACTCAGATGAATCACAGGGATGTTAGGAAGTATTTCTTCAGTCACAAAGTTGTCAGGAAGTGGAATAATCTGGGAAGTTATGTAGTAGAGGCAGGATCCATACATAGCTTTAAGAAGAGGTATGATAAAGCTCATAGAGCAGGAAGAGTGATCTAGTAGCGACCAGTGAAGAGGCGGGGCCTGGAGCTGTGAATCGACCCCTGCAACCTCAACTAGGTGAGTACACACACACTCACACACACACTGTCTTTCTCTCAAAGTTGTGTAGCAAACCTCACATAATTACCAGATGAGAGAGTATAGGAGAGGAAGGTAAGAAATATAAGTGAGAGGCGCAGATAAGATACAGAAGACGGCGTTGAAGGGGACAGAGAGGGAGAGAAATAGAAATGGAGAAAACTTGAAGAAAGGGAAGCGGGAAAGAGAAGAACAAGATGAGAAAGAAAGCATGAAACGAGAGAGAGGAAAGGAAGGGAAAAAAAAGAGAAAAAAGGATAAGAAATAAGTGAAAGAAAAGAAAAAGATAAAGAAAGGCGGAAAAGGAAAAGTAAGAAAGTAGAAGGAGGAGGTAGGAAAATGGAAAGGAGGGGAAGAGGGGAGGGAAGGAAGAAGGAAGAAGGGGGGAGAGAGGAAGTAATAAAGGAAGGAGGAGAGAATAGGGTGGGAGAGAAAGAAAGAGAGGAATGAGGAAGGACGGAAAGAAGGAGGGAGGAAAGAAAAGTGAAGGAGGGAAAGAAGGAGGAAGAAAAGGAGGGATGGAAAGAAGGAGGAGGGAGAGAAAGGAGGGAGGAAAGAAGGAGGAGGGAGAGAAAGGAGGGAGGAAAGAAGGAGGGAGGGAGGAAGAGGAGGGAGGAAGCAGGGAGGGGGAAGGAGGAGGAAGGAGGAGGTAGGGAAGGAGGGAGGGAGGGAAGGAGGGAGGGAGGGAGGGAAGGAAGGAGGAAGGAAAGGAGGAAGGGAGGGGAGGAGGGAGAGAGGGAAGAAGGGAGGGAGGGAAGGAGGGAGGGAAGGAGGGAGGGAGGAAGGGAAGCCTGCCGACTTACATTCAATTTCAAGACAAAAATTTTGATTACTCTTGCAAGGGTGAGGCAGTGAGGTGAGGCAGTGAGGTGAGGGTGAGGCAGTGAGGTGAGGGTGAGGCAGTGAGGTGAGGGTGAGGCAGTGAGGTGAGGGTGAGGCAGTGAGGTGAGGCAGTGAGGTGAGGGTGAGGCAGTGAGGTGAGGGTGAGGCAGTGAGTTGAGGCAGTGAGGTGAGGGTGAGGCAGTGAGGTGAGGGTGAGGCAGTGAGGTGAGGGTGAGGCAGTGAGGTGGAGGGTGAGGCAGTGAGGTGAGGCAGTGAGGTGAGGGTGAGGCAGTGAGGTGAGGGTGAGGCATTGAGGTGAGGGTGAGGCAGTGAGGTGAGGGTGAGGCAGTGAGGTGAGGCAGTGAGGTGAGGGTGAGGCAGTGAGGTGAGGGTGAGGCAGTGAGGTGAGGGTGAAGCAGTGAGGTGAAGGTGAGGCAGTGAGGTGAGGGTGAGGCAGTGAGGTGAAGCAGTGAGGTGAGGGTGAGGCAGTGAGGTGAGGCAGTGAGGTGAGGGTGAGGCAGTGAGGTGAGGCAGTGAGGTGAGGGTGAGGCAGGAGGTGAGGGTGAGGCAGTGAAGTGAGGGTGAGGCAGTGAGGTGAGGGTGAGGCAGTGAGGTGAGGGTGAGGCAGTGAGGTGAGGGTGAGGCAGTGAGGTGAAGGTAAAGCAGTGAGGTGAGGGTGAGGCAGTGAGGTGAGGGTGAGGCAGTGAGGTGAGGGTGTGGCAGTGAGGTGAGGGTGAGGCAGTGAGGTGAGGTACTGAGGTGAGGGTGAGACAGTGAGGTGAGGGTGAAGCAGTGAGGTGATCGTGAGGCAGTGAGGTGAGAGTGAGGCAGCGAGGTGAGGCAGTGAAGTGAGAGTGACAGTGAGGAAGAGAGAGTGAGAGTGGGGTGAAGGTGGGGAGAGTAGGATGAGGGTGGGGTGAAGGTGGGGTGTGGGTTTGTGTGATGGTGGGGTGAGGATGGGAGTGAAGGTGGGGGTTGGGGTGAGAGTAGGGGTGAATGTGGGAGTGAAGGTAGGGTGAGAGTGAGGGTGGGGTGGGGGTGAGGGTGGAAGTGAGAGTAGGGGTGAAGGTGGGGTGAGAGTGAGGGTGTGGGTGAAGGTGGGGTGAGGGTGAGTGAGGGGTGATGATGGGAGTGATGGGTGGGGTGAGGGTGGGGATGAGGGTGGAGGTGAAGGGGTGAAGTAGGAGTGAGGATAGAGGTGAGGGTGGAGGTGGGGTGAAGGTAGGTGAGGGTGGAAGTGAGGGTGGAGGAGAGGCGGGATGAAGGTGGTGGTAAGGGTAGGTTATGGTGGGGTGAGGGTGGGGAAGGTGGAGGTGAGGGTATGGGTGAGGTTAGGGGTGGGGGTGAAGGTAGGGTGAGAGTGAGGGTGGGGGTGAAGGTGAGGGTCAGGGTCAGGGTGATAGTGATGGTGGGAGTGAGGGTGGGGGTGAAGTTGGGGTCAGGGGAGGGTGGGGGTAAAGGTAGAAATGATGATGGGAGTGAGGGCGGGGGTGAAGGTGGGGTGAGGGTGTAGGTGAGGATGGGGGTCAGGGTGGGAGTGATGGTCAGAATGAGGGAGGGGGTAAGGGAGTGAGTGAGGGTGGGGTGAAGGGGGGTGAGGGTGGAAGTGAGGGTGAGGGTGAGAGTGCTGATGAGGGTGGGGGTGATGATGGGGTGAGGGCAGTGGTGAGGATGGGGTGAGGGCGGTGGTGAGGATGGGGTGAGGGTGAGAGGAAGAACAGTAAAAAATACGTAGGGAGAGAGAGAAGAGAGAGCTCTGGGTGGCTTGGGAGAGGGAGAAGATAAAAGAATTAAGGGGAGGGGAGGAAGTGAAGGAAAAGGGAAGTGAAGGAGAGTAAGAAAGAGCGAGGGAGAGTGAGAGTGAAGGAGAGTGAGGGAGGGTGAGGGAGAGTGAGGTAGGGTGAGGGAGAGTGAGATAGGGTGAGGGAGAGTGAAGGAGAGTGAGGTAGGGTGAGAGAGAGTAAAGGAGGATGAGGGAGAGGGAGGTTGGGTGAGGGAGAGTGAGGTAGGGTGAGGGAGGGTGAGGGAGGGTGAAGGAGAGTGAGATAGGGTGAATGAGAGTGAGGGAGAGTGAGGGAGGGTGAGGGAGAGTGAGGTAGGGTGAGGGAGAGTGAGGTAGGGTGAGGTAGGGTGAGGGAGAGTGAGGTAGGGTGAGGGAGAGTGAGGTAGGGTGAGGGAGAGTGAGAGAGAGTGATGGAGAGTGAGGTAGGGTGAGGGCGAGTAAGGGAGGGTGAGGGAGAGTGAGGTAGGGTGAGGGAAAGTGAGGTAGTGTGAGGGAGAGTGAGGGAGGGTGAGGGAGAGTGAGCGAGAGTGAGGTAGGGTGAGGGAGAGTGAGGGAGAGTGAGGTAGGGTGAGGGAGAGTGAGGTAGGGTGAGGGAGAGTGAGGTAGGGTGAGGGAGAGTGAGGAAGGGGCCAGGATGGACGGTGTTTGGGTTACAATATAAAGTTTCACTGTCTATATTTGATCATCCCAAACCTCACTTAAGTGAGGGAGAGTGGTGAGGGAGAGTGGTGAGGGGGAGTGGTGAGGGAGAGTGGTGAGGGGGAGTGGTGAGGGAGAGTGGTGAGGGGGAAGTGGTAAGGCATGAGAGAGAGTGGTAAGGAGGAGTATTGAGGGAGAATGGTGAGGGAGAGTGGTGAGGGGGGAGTGGTAAACCATGAGGGAGAGTGGTGAGGAGGAGTAGTGAGCGAGAGTGGTGAGGAAAATTGGTGAGGTGGGAGTGGTGAGGCATGAGGTAGAGTGGTGAGGGGGAGTAGTGAGGGAGAGTGGTGAGGCATGAGAGAGAGTGGTGAGGAAGATTGGTGAGGTGGGAGTGGTGAGGCATGAGGGAGAGTGGTGACGAGGGAGTGGTGAGGCTTGAGAGAGAGTGGTGAGGGAGAGTGGTAAGGGAGATTGGTGAGGCATAAGAGGTGTGTATGTGTGTGTACACACTGAGAGGTGTGTATGTGTGTGTACACACTGAGAGGTGTGTATGTGTGTGTACACACTGAGAGGTGTGTATGTGTGTGTACACACTGAGAGGTGTGAGGTGTTGTAGAGGTGTGAGCTTTGCTCACACCTCTACAACAACAATTGTCCTCAAAGATTTGTTAAGTTATACCATGAATTAAGGAAAGATCCTGGACTTCACCTTAGAAACAGACAAAGCAAATGCGATAGTAATTATGGACAAGGTAGATTATAGTGGAAAAATAAACATGTTATTAAAAGACGGGGGAACTTAGGTTCCCCTTAACACATAACATGGACAAATCTGCTCCTGCACACTTGAGGTTCACTCTCCGCCGTCGTCAAGTTTGAACCTCCGCCACTGAGGCTTTTGAAAGTTATCTGAGAGTGAGATCAACAACTCTGGTCAGAGGATAAAGAAGAAAAAGTCACAATACTGTGACTGGAACAATACATAAAATAACTCGCGCACACAGACAGGAGCTTACCAAGACGTTTCGGTCGTACTTGATCCATTTACAACGTCACACAGTGTGACTCTCTCCTCGCCCTACACAACCTTCCACCACACTGACCGCAGGATAGTAAAGCTCTATCCTCATCCTACACAATCTTCCACCACACTGACCGCAGGATAGTAAAGCTCTATCCTCATCCTACACAACCTTCCACCACATTGACCGCAGGATAGTAAAACTCTATCCTCAACCTACACAATCTTCCACCACACTGACCGCAGGATAGTAAAGCTCTATCCTCATCCTACACAACCTTCCACCACATTGACCGCAGGATAGTAAAACTCTATCCTCAACCTACACAACCTTCCACCACACTGACCGCAGGATAGTAAAGCTCTATCCTCATCCTACACAACCTTCCACCACACTGACCGCAGGATAGTAAAGCTCTATCCTCATCCTACACAATCTTCCACCACACTGACCGCAGGATAGTAAAGCTCTATCCTCATCCTACACAACCTTCCACCACACTGACCGCAGGATAGTAAAGCTCTATCCTCATCCTACACAATCTTCCACCACACTGACCGCAGGATAGTAAAGCTCTATCCTCATCCTACACAATCTTCCACCACACTGACCGCAGGATAGTAAAGCTCTATCCTCATCCTACGCAACCTTCCACCACACTGACCACAGTAAAAATGTGCATGAATGTGATTAGAAACTAAGGAAGTTAACTTTGAACTTCCATTAACAACAAACAGCTATGACTGCTAATACTGCTACTTATAATAATAATAATAATAATAATAATAATAATAATAATAATAATAATAATAATAATAATAATAATAATAATAATAATAATAATAATAATAATAATTTTATTATTATTATTATTATTATTATTATTATCGCTACTATTATTACTACCCATATTATTACTACTACTACCCTGAACTACCGTGGCAGTGAAGGGTGTATACCATGCAGCAGCGCCCAGTCCTCCCTACAAAGAACTTGGGCGGAGCCACAGAGACTGGGGGGTCTTTAATGAAGTGACTTCTTCAACTACCACTAATCATGTCTATTATTCCGCTGTCGCTGGCGAGGGTGACCCTATAGAGCCAGGTGTTCGTTGACCCTTGCAACACACTCTGAGATTCAGCATTCGTACACCCTCCACAGCAGCCCTGGGGGGCGGGTCTTGTGTCCACAAGCAAGCCCATGTACTGTCTTGAATGGTTTACGTTATATTCTTGTTTACAACACATGAGAGCAGTCTCTGTATTCCACGACTACTGTGGAAAAAAAATGCTCTTAAATCTGCATTGCTCCTCCTTCCTCTGAGTTTTATATTTTTATATCGTTGTTCCTCGTTAAACTACGTTACTTCTCAAACTGCTCTTCTTGTTTGTGTATGTTAAACTTGTCTACGTGCATTATGGTTTGAGTAAAATCTCCTAGTGTCCTATTCTTTCTTCATGGGATTCATTTCCTAATTAGTGTGTGAACTTTGCTACTCTGCTCTTCATCTTCTCTGGTTTCTCTTCATTTATGTATTTTGTCACTCCGACTTTGTGTATTGATTTTTACCTCAACACCGGTGTTAGTGGGCACTCTGGTGCCAAGCCTCTTTCTGGATTCCGGCTGGCAGCTCGTCTGGCCTCGTTGATTCGTTTATGTTCGACCTTCCACATGCATTTCAACATGTCAAGGATGATGATTTCGCCACTAGTCAGTTTAGCAGTTTCAGACCCCACGGATAATTCCAGTACCTGGATACGTTCTTATCATCGTCGACGGTGAAGATCGAACTGAAGGCTGCGATGTACACGGAAGCCACTGTTCACTTCTATCCACCACTCAAACCTCTTAGTCAACCTATTTTCTATCCCTTCCAGCCGCCCTGCACACACTTGAAGAACTTGTCAGTTGGCTCCAATGGTATGCACATTTCTTCCCTTACCTTCCCACTTCTCGCACATCTCTTGGTCTCTGTAACCGCACACAGTGAGAGGTCTTAAGAGCGCGTCGCTCTTACACAAGCTCCATTAACAGGTGTCAAACTAAATGATCTAGTTTTATCGTTGCTTCTTTCCTGTTTCACCTGCAACACTGGCAATCGTCTTGCACAGAATTTCGCTTACAAATCTACTCCACACTTCCTGCATGTGACAGGTGCCCAGCATTGAACGGGTAATCCTAGCAGTTGCTGCTTATTCAGGTCTATCAAGGGGCATTCGCCCTATATTCCACATACACCATACAAAACCACTTTCCCTCATGTCATCTTAACCTGCTTAGATAATATTCATGAGTTCACCATCCTGGTGCCGAGGGCTTACTAGGTAACTGGGCTGTCTGACGTGTGAGGGTTGTGGTCTAGGTGAGGTTACCTTGCTTCTAGGAACAGCCTAAAACACCAGACCCTCTTTTGTCTTTCTGTATGAGTGTGTATAGCTGCAGTAGTGAGAATATTCTCTTTAGCACTACAAAACGTTATTCATTATTAGCTTTAACGTGTTCTTGAACTCTGGACATAGTTGTATATGCAGATGAATGGTTCATAGAACCGACAAGTTGATAAATTAGACACATATGCAACACTTGGGTATCTTTATTGAGGAAACGTTTCGCCACACAGTGGCTTCATCAGTCCATACAAAGGAGAATCGTGAAGAACAGGAGGAGTTTGAGGTAATCAGTCCCTCGGCCTTGAGTCGATGTAGTCAGTCCATCAAACTTGAAAAGAATACAGCATATGTGCGAAGAAGTGGCTTATATACTGTAGGCAGGTGAGGTGAAGCAGTCGTAGACGGTATCGACTACCAGTTTACACTATTTCCCATTGATTGTTTCCTGATTTGTGGTTAACCTTCGTAGGTCTTTCGAGAGTGTTCGTGATTTTCTGTTTTGCTGGCATCAACAACCTGGAGAGCTGACACTAACAACGCAGTGCCTCCCTTCAGAGCCACATTACACATGGTAATCTCCACAACTCATCCTTGGAAATCCAAGCGTATATCGGATAATGCTACGGTCGTGTTTATGGAATCCTTCACCTACCTGATAAGAACAAGGCCCAAAATTCCCCTGGCTAGCGCTGCAGCCGCAAGAAAAACCGAAACAAAAAAACCTGTTGGCGGACTAATTTAACGTGTTTTCGAACACGTTAAATTAATCCGCCAACCTCCCGACTTCTTGATACATAATCCCACTTTACGTTTGTCTTGTTAAAGTCTGCCACATATAACACACACATGGAGAATGAAACGTATGACGATGTTTCGGACCGAAACGTCGTCATAAGTTCTGTTCTCCCCTGTGTGGGTTATACATGTATTGTTCAAGTCACGGTATTGTTACTTTTTATTCTTAATAAATAAGCCATTTATATATTTTTTGAGAAAGAATTAGACACATGTGCAACATCTGGGTAACTCTACTAGACACATGTGCAACATCTGGGTAACTCTACTAGACACATGTGCAACATCTGGGTAACTCTACTAGACACATGTGCAACATCTGGGTAACTCTACTAGACACAAGTGCAACATCTGGGTAACTCTACTAGACACATGTGCAACATCTGGGTAAGTCTACTAGACACATGTGCAACATCTGGGTAACTCTACTAGACACATGTGCAACATCTGGGTAACTCTACTGTAGATGTTTCGCCATCCAGTGGCTTTATTAATATATATTCAAGGACATAATGGGAAGACTGTAGAACTAGTTCTACAGAGAACTAGTTCTACAGAGAACTAGTTCTACAGAGCACCGTAGTATTGAAGACTCTGAAATTCCTTCAAGACCACGGTGGTCTTCACCAGCTGCAAGGCTGAGGGACTCATCACCTCGTCTTCTGTATGTAGTTCTACAAACTTCTCATTGCGTCCTTAGATTGTATTGATAAAGCCACTAGAAGGCGAAATGTCTACAAACAAAGATACCCAGATGTTGCACATGTATCTAATTCTATATCGAGGTATGTAATCATGTTTGTCTTGCAGCTCACAGGGTGAGTTGCAGATGCGCTATGAATTGATTGTAGCTCATTGTTTTGATATATAAGATTACACCACCTCCAGTCTTACAGGTGCGATCTTTTAAGGAAATATATTAAAATATATCAAAATATAAACATTTCTAGAAGCAGATGAATATAGCGAGTTTATCTGTTTGGTCCAGGACGATGAGGTTGGAGGGTTTGTGTCGTGTATTTGTGACCAACTTGTCCAATTCTGGTGTTAAAATGCGTACGTTTACGAGGAGCACACTGAAGATAGCTACTGGTCGACTGAGCCATCAACTAACAGTATTAATTCATTCAGAGTCACATGAAGAAGTAGGATTGTGTGTGAGAGACGCATTTTGCTGCACGGAACTGCTGAAATTAGCATATGATGCAGAAGTTCTAGGAATTAAAATAGAGAACAATAATGTAGTCAGTATCTTGGTATATATATACCACCGTCATCAAGGGCTGAGTAGTTCACGGAACAGATAAGGGAAGATAGACAGCTCTCTTGGAAACCTTGAGAATCCTACACCAAATATTATCCTCCTCGGTAATTTCAACCTCAAACGTATGGAATAGAAGATAGTAAATCGCAACGTTGTACAGAAATAATTCTCAGAAACTCACTAGCTCAACAGATAACGAACCAGGGAGCTAATGGGGCTTTGTGAATAGTTTGCTTTGAACCAACAGATAACATAATCCATTAGAAATAGCACTGGATTTGTTTTTTTTTTTACAAACAACGAGGAACTAGTCAGAAATATAACAACCATAAATACAATATTCTCTGGTCACAACATCATAGAAATATACAAACAAGTATAAACTCGGGTGGAAAAGAAATAGTATACGAGAAAAGATGTTCAGTAAATTTAACTTCAACAGCCTGAGAATCGACCTGGGCAGAATAAACAAAAGACTATCAGATGTACCCTGGAAAAGCAGTCACCAGCACCCTAAACCCTCACCAGCGCTGGGTAAGACTCAACACGGAAACAAAAAAGGTCTGTAGGAAATACTCACCACTGAGAAAAACCTA
Source organism: Cherax destructor (assembly GCA_009830355.1). Taxonomy (NCBI): domain Eukaryota; kingdom Metazoa; phylum Arthropoda; class Malacostraca; order Decapoda; family Parastacidae; genus Cherax; species Cherax destructor. The sequence continues at coordinate 89,686 of WNWK01001901.1, read as the reverse complement.
GAAGATCAAATATAGAAAGAGAGCGTAAAATAATGTACAGAAGAAAAAGTTTTACTGACCAAGACACAAGAAGAACTTAAGCTGTCGTACCAGACACAAGAAGAACAAACAGAACAAAAAAGTCGTCCAGGATATTGCAAGAAACTCCAGCTATTTCTACACATATGCAAAATCCAGACGATGAAAAGGAAATGAGCGAAATTCTAAACGGAAAATCTGACTGTATATCCAGCAATCCACTTAATGAAAGCAGAATGGAGAATGTGTGTGACCTGCAGGTCACACACATCATATAACTGACACAAGTCTTAATCTCGTGGAATTTACAAAACAAACAGAAAGTATGCAAAGGCACTTGATAAATGCGTTCATGGATTGATTCGACATAAAATGGGAGCGAGGTATAGTGGGGAAAGTAGGCAAATGTATATTCGTATTCGACTTTCTGACAAATAGAACACAAACAGTAGTACTAAACAAAATGTAATCTAGAACAAGCAGAGTACAAAGTTGAGTACCACAAGACACAGTCATGGCGACTTTACTGTTTCTTATACTCATGGCGGACATAGATAAAAACACAGCTACGTATCATCATTTGCGGATTATACCAAAATAATCATGAAAATCACCTTAGTAGAAGACACGGCAAAATTGTAAGATATAAGCAAAGTCTTTCGGTGGGCAGCAGAAAATAACATGACTTTCACAGGTGATATGTTCCAACTGTACTTAGATATGAAGAGAATTATGAATTCAAATGTGGCGTTGCATGCACAATGTAACACGACTGCCAAATAGAAAGTTAAAAAAAGCATGTGAAGGATCTGGGTGTAATAATATCAGCTGACCTGTCTTTTAAAGAACACAATGAAACAAATGTCAAAAAAAGCCAGGAAAATGATGGAGTAGACAATGAGAACTTTCAAAATAAGAGAAATGATGCCAGTGGTGACATTATGCGGCTCACTTGTGCTCTCTTGCTTATAGTATTGTTCAGTGATGATGGCACTATTCAAGGCAGGAAAGATATTAGATCAATTCCTTTTTCAAGCAGTGATATCAAGACAGATATCACTGCAGAGGCAGAACAATGTTCAACATCCGCCTCTCATGGAACCAAACAAATATTTGCTACCACCACTACACATAAAACTCGGACTCAGGAAAAAAATTGTAAACGCTATGGACAAATCCTGTCAGGGATTCAAGTATTTAACATCAAAATTCCCCTCACTGAGCGACGCTAAGATAAGAGAGGGAGTCTTCAATGGTCCTCAGATTCGAGAGCTTCTTAAAGATGGTGACTTTGAATAAGATCTTCATGGGGAGGAGAAAGCTGCTTGGGAAGTATTCAAGTTAGTGGCGAAGGGATTTCTTGGAAACAGAAGGGAAGACAACTATGAAGAATTGGTGGAAAACCTCACCAAGGCTTACAAGAACATGGGATGTAACATGTCACTTAAAATCCACTTTTTGGACTCACATTTAGACTTTTTTCCAGCGAACTGTGGGGCAGTTAGTGACGAACATGGTGAAAGGTTTCACCAAGATATTTCAACCATGGAAAAATGGTACCAGGACAAATGGGGCACAAAAATGCTTGCATTATCAAGGACATGTCCTTGATAATGCCCCGCCCCACGCGCCACGAGACCCACGAGACTTAATATTGCTCAAATTGACTTAATACATAAAAAAAATTATTTAACTAACTTATTCAAGCGTTCCCATAATTTTATTTCAATGTTTTTCTGAAGAAAGTAGGGAAGGAAGGAGGGAAGGAAGAAGGGAGGGAAGGAAAGAAGGAGGGGAGGAAGGAGAGAGGGAAGAAACTCTCAAATAATGGAGTTGTTTTTACCCTGAAAGAATTGTACAGTGTTGGAGAGTGGCCCAGCAGAAGCTGACACTGTGCGAAACACGGTATTGTACAGTGTTGGAGAGTGGCCCAGCAGAAGCTGACACTGTGCGAAACACGGTATTGTACAGTGTTGGAGAGTGGCCAGCAGAAGCTGACACTGTGCGAAACACGGTATTGTACAGTGTTGGAGAGTGGCCCAGCAGAAGCTGACACTGTGCGAAACACGGTATTGTACAGTGTTGGAGAGTGGCTCAGCAGAAGCTGACACTGTGCGAAACACGGTATTGTACAGTGTTGGAGAGTGGCCCAGCAGAAGCTGACACTGTGCGAAACACGGTATTGTACAGTGTTGGAGAGTGGCCCAGCAGAAGCTGACACTGTGCGAAACACGGTATTGTACAGTGTTGGAGAGTGGCTCAGCAGAAGCTGACACTGTGCGAAACACTGTATTGGTAACGAAGAGACGTTCCGCCAACACTGAACTTCATGACGTCATTCAGTGACGTCACTTGAATAGTTCACAGGGAGTGACGTCACTCATCTTAATAGTCGCTCCCTGAGCACTGTTTAAGCCATTGTTTCTCATGGTGGTTAAAAAATTAAAGGCCCACTGTCGGGCGAAACGTTGTACGCAGGAAGGTCTTCACTACAATCGTGACCAGCTGTCAGCACCTTGGTCTTGTCTTCAGCAAGCAGAATCTTGCCGGACCATCTTAAGACAAGCACACGAGCTGCAGATCAAGCTTTTCTTTTCGCAACGTTTCGCTCCTCAACACTGAGCTTATAAAGGCTTGTTCCCCAGCCTGTGTTTATTATCACAGAAACTAACATTATAGATGAACTAAATATATAAAAAGGCAGATACGATAGAGCAAAAATCACGTCAGGTAATAACGAGTTCAGAGTCGGGCCCAAGAGCTGGATCTCATTCTCCCCCCATAAAAAAAATCAAATATGCAATTACAAGTTGAAATTACCAACACACGAACAGAGACGATGGAATCATGAACGGTATTGTATTCCAGTGCTGTAATGATTTAATGGAATCATCTTGGGAATCTGCTACGTGGTGTTTCAATTGTGGTTTAACAGGGTAAGAGCCTAGCTGGGTAAACCAGCGGGTCTGCTCCTTATTGATGATTTATAGGGCCACTAACACCGTACATGGTGTGGAGCCTTAATACAGCGGGTCTGCTCCTTGTTGACGGTTTATAGGGCTACTAACACTTTACACCGTGTCGAGCCCTAATCCGAGTATCCACATAACAGGTCATCATCCAGGTGCCGTGTTAGGAGACACTCTGCCGTGTCCTGACAGGCAAACCAACACCACCACCACACAGGGACGAGGAAATACACAGCTGTGGAAACAGACGAACAGGAGAAAAATGCTCACCCCTTCCCCTACACACTTTTTTTGTTTGTATGTTTCAGTAACCAACATTCTCTACATATTTCAAAAGTCCGGATTTTTGCCTAAGTCTCTCATGAACGCCTCTAAAACCCAAGTCTGTAGAGTGTTGGGGATATTTTTAGTGTTTCGGAAAGGGAAAGAGAGAGAGAGAGAGAGAGAGAGAGAGAGAGAGAGAGAGAGAGAGAGAGAGAGAGAGAAATAGACAGATAGAAATACGCGATCAACAATTCCTAAGCAAATCAGATTTCGGTTTCGGCAGAAACAATCCCTCCACCACCAATCCATCTGTCTCTGTCTGCTTACATACGTATTAAGTCATCTACTTATCTTATTATCTCTCTCTCTCTCTCTCTCTCTCTCTCTCTCTCTCTCTCTCTCTCTCTCTCTCTATCTATCTATCTATCTATCTATCTATCTATCTATCTATCTATATATCTATCTATCTATATATATCTATCTATCTATCTATCTATCTATCTATCTATCTATCTATCTATACTATATATCTATATATATATATATATATATATATATATATATATATATATATATATATATATATATATATATATTTATCTCTATATATCTCTGTTTCTATTATTTAAAACATACCTATTTTTACTTGTCATTTATGGTCGCCTTTAAAACTCAAGTTAGAGGATTGTTCGTAAGTTTTTTACTCGCTGTTGGAGATGGGAGGAAGAGGAGGTGGAGAGGAATGAGGAGGAAAGGGAGAGAAGGACGAAGAAGAGAGAGTCAGGAGGAGGGAAGAGAGAGGGAGAGAGAGACGGAGGAGAGAGAGAGACTGGGACTAAGGGAAGACAGTGTGAAAGTTGAAAGAGAGAGGAAGGAAAGCGGAAATAAAGAGTGCGTGAGAGCAAGTGCGAAAGACATAAAAGAAGAAATTAAACAGCAGACATGGAGGTTGTCTGCTGACGCACAACAGACACTGAGGTTGTCTGCTGACACACAACAGACATGGAGGCTGTCTGCCGACACACAGCAGACACTGAGGTTGTCTGTTGACACACAGCAGACACTGAGGTTGTCTGCTGACACACAGCAGATATGGAGGTTGTCTGCTGACACACAGCAGACATGGTGGTTGTCTGCTGACACACAGCAGACATGGGGGTTGTCTGCTGACACACAGCAGACATGGGGGTTGTCTACTGACACACAGCAGACATGGTGGTTGTCTGCTGACACACAGCAGACATGGCGCTTGTCTGCTGACACAGCTTGTCTGCTGACACAGCAGACAACCTTGGTCACTCCGGATTATATAGTACAAGAGAATGAGAGAACACAGTGTATAAAGTGGTGAAATCAGGTCACTGTTGAGGATCAGGTGAAAGCGTCAGGTCATCTAATATGAGCGTGACGTGGAAGGATATCAGCGTGGAGTAGTATCATGTACAAGGGTAGTTGTGATGGTGAACTTGAAAGATCTTTGTTCTGTGGTGGTGGTGGCTGTAGCAATTAAGGATTGTTCAATACAATGGCGACTATCAGTGTTATATTCTCTGTAGATCAGCTCTGCTTTGTCCCAGTTCAGGAGATGTCTCTTTCTCTCTGTAGATCTGTGCAGTACAAGCACTGCCGCTGTCATGCAGTTTGCATGCATTTCTGTGTTTCCCGACTCGTGTTGAAAGGTTCTTCCCTGTTTCTCCTGCATAGATTTTGTTACACTTTCAGCATGGTATTGTGTACACTCCTGGTCATGGTTACTACGCGGATGTTGCGTCTTGAGAGTTTTTGTGTGGTGTTGTTGGCTACTTCTCCTCCAGGAAGAGACAGAAATCTGTGTATCTCGGTGTTGTTGTTGTTGGTATAGAATTGAGTATATTCATAGGTCGTCGTTTGTAATCTTGTACTGAAATTCTAAAAATTCAGGATTGGAGATAATAATAGCTATTAGGAAAGCTACTCTTAGTGCGAGTGTGGTGACGTGAGTAGGAATGAGTAAGAGTATCTTTATTTGTGATTTTTACCGAAGACCTCATCGAAAAAGTAATAGGAATCAACCTGCAACCGAAGTCTTAAAGACTACGGTGCTAGTCGCCAATGCCAAGGCTGAGGGACTCATTACCTCGTCTTTTGTATATAGTTCCACAAACTTCACATTATGTCCATGAATTGTATTGATAAAGCCACTGGATGGCGAAACGTCTACAAATAAAGACACCCAGATATTGCACACGTAGCTGATTCTTCATCATGTCCCTACTGTCTACCATTCATGTGTGACTTCTAATGATCTCTTCTTAAACAACGAATTCTTCAAACAGAAATTAGATTGTAGTATGTGAAGTTCTCTTCTCTCTCTCTCTCTCTCTCTCTCTCTCTCTCTCTCTCTCTCTCTCTCTCTCTCTCTCTCTCTCTCATGAACCACCAACCGTAATCTGGTTGTAGTTATATCGACTTCATCTTCCCTCAATGGCACGATAACTGTGGTAGTTACAACAAATTCTTCGAGAAACTTGACCATATATAATTATAATTATAACCTTAATTTTTAAAGAGGTGGACAGGTAAGCCAGCGGAAGGCCTCGGTCAGATGACCAAAAGCTCCAGCTGTGGGTCATCATATGACTAAAACCCGCGTCAGGAAACACTTGTCCTGTTTCCTGACGAATCTTACCTAACCTAACCTAACTTAACCTAACCTAACCTAACCTAACTTAAGCAGCTTGTTGCTGCTATACAGTTGAAGGTTGAATGGGAAATAAACTTCAGATCTTCAGCTCTGATATTTAACTGCACTGCAGACTTTAAGAGACTTTGTGTTACTGTTAGTGTTGCCTGCGTTGAGGTAGAGGCGGCTGAGCTTAAAGGCTACGGGGATGCCTTCCTCTGATCGCAGAGTAAGCGAAACATACTATTTAGTTTTCCTGTGTTCTAGTCTCTGCTTGGTAAGACAAAGCTGAATCTATACTCTCTCTCTCTCTCTCTCTCTCTCTCTCTCTCTCTCTCTCTCTCTCTCTCTCTCTCTCTCTCTCTCTCTCTCTCTCTCTCTCTTCTCTCTCTACTCTCTCTCTCTCTCTCTCTCTCTCTCTCTCTCTCTCTCTCTCTCTCTCTCTCTATCTATCTATCTATCTATCTATCTATCTCTAGAAACAGTGGGATATATAAACAAGTGTAGCTAGGGAAAGGCCGTAACTGAATATACATACATGTCTGTTATATCAATGAATATATGTATCACCTGTGTTATGTATAAATGTTGTATTTTAATCTTATATATGAATTTCTATGCATGTATTAATGATATATGTTAATGATGCGTATGAATGTTGTATGTTAATGTTATGCATAAGTGGTCACGTGACTGAGAGTTGTGTGTGAAGAACGATCCTGTTGTGTTAGATCGATGTAACAAACCTATGAATGTTAGGAGCAATGTTGTGGAGTGAATGTTGTGCGATTATGTAACAGTGTATTATGTAACAGTGTATTGTGTATTATGTAACAGTGTATTGTGTATTATGTAACAGTGTATTGTGTATTATGTAACAGTGTATTGTGTATTATGTAACAGTGTATTGTGTATTATGTAACAGTGTATTGTGTATTATGTAACAGTGAATTGTGTATTATGTAACAGTGTATTGTGTATTATGTAACAGTGTATTGTGTATTATGTAACAGTGTATTGTGTATTATGTAACAGTGTATTGTGTATTATGTAACAGTGTATTGTGTATTATGTAACAGTGTATTGTGTATTATGTAACAGTGAATTGTGTATTATGTAACAGTGAATTGTGTATTATGTAACAGTGAATTGTGTATTATGTAACAGTGTATTATGTAACAGTGTATTGTGTATTATGTAACAGTGTATTGTGTATTATGTAACAGTGTATTGTGTATTATGTAACAGTGTATTGTGTATTATGTAACAGTGTATTGTGTATTATGTAACAGTGAATTGTGTATTATGTAACAGTGTATTGTGTATTATGTAACAGTGAATTGTGTATTATGTAACAGTGTATTGTGTATTATGTAACAGTGTATTGTGTATTATGTAACAGTGTATTGTGAATTAAGTAAGGACTAAATATCTTGCGTATGAGTGTTTGAAAGGCCCTTCTACTCTGGTATCCTTGCCTCGGCCATCTACATGGTAGTAGATAGTCGACCTTAAGCTAGGTAGAAGTAGATAGTCCTTTTCAGCAGATATCCTCGTATGGCTTATCAAGTCTCCTGTTGTCTGTCTTTCTCATGTACTGCCATGATGGCTGAAAGAGAGAGAGAGAGAGAGAGAGAGAGAGAGAGAGAGAGAGAGAGAGAGAGAGAGAGAGAGAGAGAGAGAGAGAGAGAGAGAGAGAGAGAGAGAAGAAGAGAGAGAGAAAATATAGAGAGAGAAAATAGAGAGAGAGAGAGAGAGAGAGAGAGAGAGAGAGAGAGAGAGAGAGAGAGAGAGAGAGAGAGAGAGAGAGAGAGCAGTGGCATGGATACTACACTTACTGCTTGGGACGACAACACAACAACATTATCTAACAAGTCTATGACATAACCCTCAAAACTAACATCAAGGAGCTGGATAACATCCCTAAAATCCCCTCACTACACCTATTATAATATCCAAAATGAAAAAAAAAAAAATAAAGGAGCCAGACTAACGAGCTCAAAAAAGTAATTAAACCCCACCCAAAAAGAGGCAAGAAAACTGGTGGTTGAAAATCCCAGTTAAATGACCTGACTCAGCCTCCAGTCATGGACGACAAGGTTCAATTTCAGGTCACTTTAATACGCGATCAGAACCAGTGCGATACGTGTATAGAACGCTCCTTACAAGGGTGGGAACCCCCGTGATGCTGGGTTCTTGATCCGAGATTTTTGGAGCTACCTTGGTATTCCTGGGATTAAAGTTTGAATAAATAGTTTATAAAAGAATCAAGATGATAAATGAGACACTTGGGCAACATTTGGGTTTATCTTTATTGATGAAACGTTTCGCCCGCCAGTGACTTGTTGAGACAAGTCCAGTGACTTGTTGAGACAAGTCCAGTGACTTGTTGAGACAAGTCCAGTGACTTGTTGAGACAAGTCCAGTGACTTGTTGAGACAAGTCCAGTGACTTGTTGAGATAAGTCCAGTGACTTGTTGAGATAAGTCCAGTGACTTGTTGAGACCAGTCCAGTGACTTGTTGAGACCTGTCCAGTGACTTGTTGAGACCTGTCCAGTGACTTGTTGAGACCAGTCCAGTGACTTGTTGAGACCAGTCCAGTGACTTGTTGAGACCTGTCCAGTGACTTGTTGAGACCAGTCCAGTGACTTGTTGGAGACCAGTCCAGTGACTTGTTGAGACAAGTCCAGTGATTGTTGAGACAAGTCCAGTGATCTTGTTGAGACAAGTCCAGTGACTTGTTGAGACAAGTCCAGTGACTTGTTGAGACAAGTCCAGTGACTTGTTGAGATAAGTCCAGTGACTTGTTGAGATAAGTCCAGTGACTTGTTGAGACCAGTCCAGTGACTTGTTGAGACCTGTCCAGTGACTTGTTGAGACCTGTCCAGTGACTTGTTGAGACCAGTCCAGTGACTTGTTGAGACCAGTCCAGTGACTTGTTGAGACCTGTCCAGTGACTTGTTGAGACCAGTCCAGTGACTTGTTGAGACCAGTCCAGTGACTTGTTGAGACCAGTCCAGTGACTTGTTGAGACAAGTCCAGTGACTTGTTGAGACAAGTCCAGAGACTTGTTGAGACAAGTCCAGTGACTTGTTGAGACAAGTCCAGTGACTTGTTGAGATAAGTCCAGTGACTTGTTGAGACCAGTCCAGTGACTTGTTGAGACCAGTCCAGTGACTTGTTGAGACCTGTCCAGTGACTTGTTGAGACCAGTCCAGTGACTTGTTGAGACCAGTCCAGTGACTTGTTGAGACCAGTCCAGTGACTTGTTGAGACCTGTCCAGTGACTTGTTGAGACCAGTCCAGTGACTTGTTGAGACCTGTCCAGTGACTTGTTGAGACCAGTCCAGTGACTTGTTGAGACCAGTCCAGTGACTTGTTTAGACCTGTCCAGTGACTTGTTGAGACCAGTCCAGTGACTTGTTGAGACCTGTCCAGTGACTTGTTGAGACCAGTCCAGTGACTTGTTGAGGCCAGTCCAGTGACTTGTTGAGACCTGTCCAGTGACTTGTTGAGACCTGTCCAGTGAAGACCACTGGACGAGGAGGGAGTCTGAGGGTGATTGAGGGTGATTGTCTACCTGTCCTCAGCCGCTCTATCAACCTTCACACTCTACCTCTTATAATATATGAAAAAAATGATAACTGTACTGTAATAATAATAATAATAATAATAATAATAATAATAATAATAATAATAATAATAATAATAATAATAATAATAATAATAATAATAATAATAATTATTATTATAATGAAGAAGAAACAGAAGTAATACTACTAATAATAATGACAATAATGATAATTCTAATAATAATAATAGGAAGAAGAAGAACAAGAACAAGAAGAACAAGAACTAAAGCACTCTTCCTTCGACCCCTTATTTAAGCCTGTGTAGAGGTTGTGTAGTCACAGTCTGCTGGATCACATGACAACAGCAAACCTCCCCATCTTCACCACCCCCACAAAAAAAATAAACAACGTCGCCAAGAATAATTTAAAAAACAAGACACAGACGAGAAATAAGAGATCAGTTTTACACGTGGCACACCAGCGACGCCTCGGGCCTCAAATCCATCATTATTACCACTCAAATTTCGACAGTGTCGCCCTCTCAACGATCTAATTAAGACACGGAACGAAAATACGACGCTCACTTGGTTAGAAAAATACGTGTGCAACGTTTCACACGTGAGAAACGTTGCACACGTGAGAAACGTTTCAGCAGGCTTCTTCAGTCAAGGAGAGAGGAGGCAGCAGCAGGAGAGATGTAAACACGATGTAAACATCACCCTTGAAGACTTAGTTCTGAGGTGATTAGTCCCTCATTCTTCCTCATAATCGCTAACTTGGTTAACTGATGGGGGGAAGGGAAGAGGGTAGGGGGAGAGGGTTTGATACCTATCGACTACACGTTGGTCATTAAGACTGTGTGTAACCTGTTCACAACCAGTCCAAAAATATTCTAATCCATGAAATAGGGATTAATTCGACTCTCAGTATATATACACAGTGTATATACACTCTCAGTGTATATATACACAGTATATATACACTGAGTTTATATACTCAGTGTATATATACACAGTGCATATATACTCAGTGAATATATACACAGTATTATACACTGAGTGTATATACACAACGTATATACACTCAGTGTATATACACGATGTATATACACTCAGTATATATACACGGTGTATATACAATATACACTTAGTGTATATACACGGTGTATATACAGTATACACTCTCAGTGTATATATATACTGGAAATTAATACATATTTTTATTCATTCATTTACAATTAATATAAGTAGCAACACAAAATATTTAAATTACCTTTTTCACCATAATTCAATGTAATTCTTGGCTCTGGAGCATTATTATTATTATGATAATAAAGAAGCGCTAAACCCGGCTCTGGAGCAAAATGATCACTAACTTTGTTGAAAAATTCTGGTCTGTATACCTGTGTACCTGTGTACATGTGTACCTGTGTACCTGTATACCTGTGTACCTGTATACCTGTATACCTGTGTACCTGTATACGTCCAGCGTCAATTTTTCAGCACAAATATTAAACTTGGTTACTCTGAAAGCGATACTTTGAGCACTGATGATAATACATAAGAGTTCAACCACATCTCAGCCGTAAGAAAATTAGGCGGATATTTCCGGTCTTACCGAAGCCCCTCTTCGTTTGGGAAGTGGTAAGACGGTAATTAGTGTCTTCAATATATTTGGGACATCTTTGTTAAATTAATTAAGGTCTTTCGACCGAAACGTGAGGACGTTTGTGTCGTAGGACCGGTGATGAGTGTGGGAAATGAGATCAGTATGTCTGAGATCAGTATGTCTGAGATCAGTATGTCTGAGATCAGTATGTCTGAGATCAGTATGTCTGAGATCAGTATGTCTAAGATCAGTATGTCTGAGATCAGTATGTCTGAGATCAGTATGTCTGAGATCAGTATGTCTGAGATCAGTATGTCTGAGATCAGTATGTCTGAGACCAGTATTTCTGAGATCAGTATGTCTGAGATCAGTATGTCTAAGATCAGTATATCTGAGATCAGTATGTCTGAGATCAGTATGTCTGAGATCAGTATGTCTGAGATCAGTATGTCTGAGATCAGTATGTCTGAGATCAGTATGTCTGAGATCAGTATGTCTGATATCAGTATGTCTAAGATCAGTATGTCTGAGATCAGTATGTCTGAGATCAGTACGTCTGAGATCAGTATGTCTGAGATCAGTATGTCTAAGATCAGTATGTCTGAGATCAGTATGTCTGAGATTAGTATGTCTGAGATCAGTATGTCTGAGACCAGTATTTCTGAGATCAGTATGTCTGAGATCAGTATGTCTAAGATCAGTATGTCTGAGATCAGTATGTCTGAGATCAGTATGTCTGAGATCAGTATGTCTGAGATCAGTATGTCTGAAATCAGTATGTCTGAGATCAGTATGTCTGAGATCAGTATGTCAAAGATCAGTATGTCTGAGATCAGTATGTCTGAGATCAGTATGTCTGAGTTCAGTATGTCTAAGATCAGTATGTCTGAGATCAGTATGTCTGAGATCAGTATGTCTGAGATCAGTATGTCTGAGATCAGTATGTCTAAGATCAGTATGTCTGAGATCAGTATGTCTGAGATCAGTATGTCTGAGATCAGTATGTCTGAGATCAGTATGTCTGAGATCAGTATTTCTGAGATCAGTATGTCTGAGATCAGTATGTCTAAGATCAGTATGTCTGAGATCAGTATGTCTGAGATCAGTATGTCTGAGATCAGTATGTCTGAGATCAGTATGTCAAAGATCAGTATGTCTGAGATCAGTATGTCAAAGATCAGTATGTCTGAGATCAGTATGTCTAAGATCAGTATGTCTGAGATCAGTATGTCTAAGATCAGTATGTCTGAGATCAGTATGTCTGAGATCAGTATGTCTGAGATGAGTATGTCTGAGATCAGTATGTCTAAGATCAGTATGTCTAAGATCAGTATGTATGAGATCAGTATGTCTGAGATCAGTATGTCTGAGATCAGTATGTCTAAGATCAGTATGTCAAAGATCAGTATGTCTAAGATCAGTATGTCTGAGATCAGTATGTCTAAGATCAGTATGTCTGAGATCAGTATGTCTGAGATCAGTATCTCTAAGATCAGTATGTCTGAGATCAGTATCTCTAAGATCAGTATGTCTAAGATCAGTATGTCTAAGATCAGTATGTATGAGATCAGTATGTCCGAGATCAGTATGTCTGAGATCAGTATGTCTGAGATCAGTATCTCTAAAATCAGTATGTCTGAGATCAGTATCTCTAAGATCAGTATGTCTGAGATCAGTATCTCTAAGATCAGTATGTCTGAGATCAGTATGTCTGAGATCAGTATCTCTAAGATCAGTATGTCTGAGATCAGTATGTCTAAGATCAGTATGTCTAAGATCAGAGTTGCGAGAACAAAAAGAAGAAAAAAGAGAGCATCTAACCTAACCTAATCTAACCTAACCTAACATAACATAACAAAACATAGCGCAACATAACATAAACCATTAGCTATAGCCATCACTAATTAACTGTTGTCATTAGATATCACCTTCAGTAATTACTTATCAGCAGACATAACCTCCGTTAATTAACTATTAACAGATATACATTTTAAAAATTAACAGTTAACAACAGTGCCCAACAGTACACACACAAGGTGTAACGGTACACACAAGGTGTAACAGTGTACACACAAGGTGTAACAGTATACACACAAGGTGTAACAGTACACACACAAGGTGTAACAGTACACACACAAGGTGTAACAGTGTACACAGAAGGTATAACAGTGTACACACAAGGTGTAACAGTGTACACACAAGGTGTAACAGTACACACACAATGTATAACAGTGTACACACAATGTATAACAGTACACACACAAAGTATGTGCACACACGGTATAACAGTGTACAAACAATGTATAACAGTACACACATAAAGTATGTGCACACAAGGTATAACAGTGTACACACAAGGTGAACCAAAGAATAATAAGCAAACCATACCACGGGTGGGGTTCGAACCCGCGGTCAGAGAGTTCGTCACGGCCATGCTAGCGGGAGATTCGTCTGTAAAAACTTGCATTTGTGGACACAGTGGTGCCTATGCTAACCTTCCTATGGTGTAGAGATATACCTAGTTGGATGAATCTTATTGAAGCTAGCTGGTCTAGTGGCTTACGCGACGGTCTAGAGTTTTGAGACTCTCTGACCGCGGGTTCGAACCCCACCCGTGGTATGGTTTGTTTGCAATCGTGTCATTACGATTTCGTGAGTAATAATAAGCAAAAGTACCTGTGTATCAAGAAGGGGAACTAAGGAATACTGGAATAAATACTTGAGTAGTTCACTAAGATGGTAGACTACACTAAAGTTGCATTAACAAACATGAGAGAACCAGTAGTCAAGAAATTTTGTAATAACAATTTAAACATAAGTAATATTTCCGAATAACAGTTAACAGACCACTAACAAAGTACGAATGGTTTGTAACGAACCCAAGAGGATGGACGGGGGACGGTCAGTTTTACGGACCACGGTTCGAGCCTCCAGTCCATCTTTCTGTTTATTCATGGTTTGTAATATTTATTGGGATTGTAACAAAGAATGCGAGATATACATACTCGGGGAGTTCTATGAGAGATTACTTCAATCCCTAATTTAGGGATTAAAGTATATTCTTGAGTGGCGCTCAACAGGTAACAAGCAACCTTAATGACCACCGTGTTGTTGAAGCCCATTAACCATCCTTCCAACAAGGTAGATACTACGAGGGTAGCAAGGTATATACCGTGATGTGTGTATATATCTGTGTGTATACACTGTGTGTGTGTGACAGTGTATATACACTGAAAGTTATGTATATTCGCATTGAAATGTGTATATACTAAATAAACCTTAAACCAAGACAGCAATGCCTAAGCGTATGTAATAAGGCAAATAGATTACTGGGATTTATATCAAGAAGTGTAAGCAACAGAAGTCCAGCGGTTATATTACAACTTTATACATCATTAGTAAGGCCTCACCTAGATTACGCAACTCAGTTCTGGCCTCCATTTTACAGAATGGATATTAATTCGTTAGAAAACATTCAGCGTAGAATTACTAAATTAATACATAGCATTAGAAATCTTTCGTATGAAGAAAGATTGAAGACCCTTAAATTACATTCACTTGTAAGACGAAGAATGAGGGGAGACATGATCGAGGTATATAAGTGGAAGATGCGTATTAACAAAGGGGATATAAATAAGGTCTTGAGGATATCTCTCCAAGAGAGAACCCGCAGTAATGGATTCAAATTAGACAAGTTTAGATTTAGAAAGGATATAGGAAAGTATTGGTTTGGAAATAGGGTAGTTGAGTGGAACAGTCTGCCTAGTAGGATTATTGAGGCTAAAACCTTGGGTAGTTTCAAATTTAGGTTGGATAAACACATGAGTGAGAGAGGTTGGATTTGAGTAAATAGAATTATCAGAGCTTATTGCTTGGGTAGCATTGAAAATTGGGCTGGGCAAATATTCTGTTAGTGGGATATATATATATATATATATATATATATATATATATATATATATATATATATATATATATATATATATATATATATATATATATGCATATCGTGCCGAATAGGTAAAACTTGCTATTTAGGCTTAAATAGCAACGTTCTTCTTGCCAAATAAGGCACTGGGGGTAGTCATATCCCCCGAGTGAGACCTAGCACTGGGGTAGTCATCCCCCGAGTGAGACCTGGTACTGGGGTAGTCATATCCCCCGAGTGAGACCTGGCACTGGGGTAGTCATCCCCCCCGAGTGAGACCTGGCACTGGGGTAGTCACCCGTCCCCAGTGAGACCTGGCACTGGGGTAGTCATCTCCCCCGAGTGAGACCTGGCACTGGGGTAGTCATCCTCCCCAGTGAGACCTTGCACTGGGGTAGTCATCCCCCCCGAGTGAGACCTGGCACTAGGGTAGTCATCCCCCCCGAGTGAGACCTGGCACTCGGGTAGTCATCCCCCCCGAGTGAGACCTGGCACTGGGGTAGTCATATCCCCCCGAATGAGACCTGGCACTGAGGTAGTCATCCCCCGAGCGAGACCTGGCACTGAGGTAGTCATCCCCCGAGTGAGACCTGGCACTGGGGTAGTCATCCCCGAGTGAGACCTGGCACTGGGGTAGTCATCCCCCGAGTGAGACCTGGCACTGGGGTAGTCACCCCTCCCCAGTGAGACCTGGCACTGGGGTAGTCATCCCCCCGAGTGAGACCTGGCACTGGGGTAGTCATCTCCCCTGAGTGAGACCTGGCACTGGGGTAGTCATCCCCCCGAGTGAGACCTGGCACTGGGGTAGTCACCCCTCCCCAGTGAGACCTGGCACTGGGGTAGTCATCCCCCCCGAGTGAGACCTGGCACTGGGGTAGTCATCCCCCCGAGTGAGACCTGACACTGGGGTAGTCATCCCCCCGAGTGAGACCTGGCACTGGGGTAGTCACCCCTCCTCAGTGAGATCTGGCACTGGGATAGTCATCCCCCCCGAGTGAGACCTGGCACTGGGGTAGTCATCCCTCCGAGTGAGACCTGACACTGGGGTAGTCATCCCCCCGAGTGAGACCTGGCACTGGGGTAGTAACCCCTCCCCAGTGAGACCCACTGGGGTAGTCATCTCCCCCGAGTGAGACCTGGCACTGGGGTAGTCATCTCCCCCCCCCCGGCCAGCAGACACTTTTCTTGACGAGGAAATCGACACAAGTTCCTCTGTAACACAAGAAGAACATAAGAAGAGGAACACAAGAGGAACACAAGAGGAGGTACACAAGAAGAGGAACACAAGAGGAACACAAGAGGAAGAACACAAGAAGAGGAACACAAGAGGAACACAAGAGGAGGTACACAAGAAGAGGAACACAAGAGGAACACAAGAGGAGGAACACAAGAGGAACACAAGAGGAACACAAGAGGAGGAACACAAGAAGAGGAACATAAAAGGAGGTACACAAGAAGAGCAGCACAAGAGGAGGAAGCTAGGAAAAGTTTACCTGCTGGTGAAATGACATGCCAGAGCACCTCATTGACAATAAGAAATGACCGACCTTTGTAAAAAATCGGGAAGAGAGAGAGAGAGAGAGAGAGAGAGAGGAGAGAGAGAGAGAGAGAGAGAGAGAGAGAGAGAGAGAGAGAGAGAGAGAGAGAGAGAGAGAGAGAGAGAGAGAGAGAGAGAGATTTACTTGCTGGCTGACTCATTACTAAAAAAAAGAAAATTACAAGAGGAAGAAAAAAATAAGAAAATAAAATGAGGATATGAAATGAGAAAGGAAAAGAATGAGTGTATGTGTGTGTGTGTGTGTGTGTGTGTGTGTGTGTGTGTGTGTGTGTGTGTGTGTGTATGTGTGTGTGTGTGTGTGTGTGTAATCCGTTCTTGTGTTGAAATCCTCCATATACTTTGCATGTCAACACATCCAGGTGTCTTAAGAATGCAAAGCGCATGCAACGAGCGCTTGCATTACCGTGCCAGCCAGGGCAGCCACGAAGAACTTAATGAAACCCTCTGCAAGTTCGACCCTCCGTGCCTGGATGTGTGGTGCCTTGAGTACGTACACACACACACACACACACACACACACACACACACACACACACACACACACACACACACACACACACACACACACACACACACACACACACACACACACACACACACACACACACACACACACACACACATACACACACACACACACACACATGAAGGTAGTGAGAGGCTGGAAGAGCAGGAGGGACCAAAATTGGATTGGATTCAGTGGAGTCGAGGAGTGGAAGATAAGTCACAGACAGTGGGATCAGATCCTCATATCAGAGGCAGGATAGTGGATCAGATCCTTCAAGAGAGGGAGGATGGAGGAACGGATCCTCCATGAGAGGGAGGATAGAAGATCAGATCCTCCATCAGAGAGAATATGGAGGATCAGATGCTCCATGAGAGGGAGGATGAAGGAACGAATCCTCCATGAGAGGGAGGATGGAGGATCAGATCCTCCATCAGAGGGAGGGTGGAGGATCAGATCCTCCATCAGAGGGAAGGTGGAGGATCAGATCCTCCATCAGAGGGAGGATGGAACATCAGATCCTCCATCGCAGGGACACTGCATTACATACAAGGAGCATTTAATTCATGGGGAGGCGCTAAACCAGTAAGGGATCATGGAGAATGAGAGGCAATCAGGTCTGAGCCAAGGAACATAGAGGATGGCTCTAATCCCTTGTATCAAGAGCCCTTCACCAACATCAAGGCAAGAGGAGTCTGGCAGGTGGAGGTAATACCAGAGAGAATATTACAGTATTACTATAAGCAGGTTTAGAGTAGCTATAAAGGAATATTTATTCTCTTCTTCCTCCATCTCTCGTCTTTTCCCCTTCCACACCTCTTCATTTTCTTTCAGTTTTTCTTCTTCTTAGGAGTATTTTCCAACTCTGGATTATTTCTCTCTCTCTCTCTCCCTCTCTCTCTCTCTCTCTCTCTCTCTCTCTCTCTCTCTCTCTCTCTCTCTCTCTCTCTCTCTCTCTCTCTCTCCTGCAAGAGTGTGTGAAGGTCACAGAGTGATGAGCTACGCCTGTGTCAGTGTCTCCTCAGGTTAATTAAAACCTTAAGTCTTCTATAATGAGAAGCAGCGCCTACCACCTTAAAAATACACTTTACAACACGTTTATGTGTATACAGTGATATATATATATATATATATATATATATATATATATATATATATATATATATATATATATATATTTTTTTTCACAAACACTGATCTCTGGCCGACGGAGACTCGAACCTACGAACCTTGTGACAAGGTATGCAGTGCTTTGCCGACCGTACCACACTGGGCAATACCTTGGCGTCCAGCTAACGCTAGACGTTGATCCAAGACAAAGCACTGCGTACCTTGTCACAAGGTTCGTAGGTTCGAGTCTCCTTCGGCCAGAGATCAGTGTTTGTATATATATGTGTGTGAGTGTTTGTGTGTGTGTGTGTGTGTGTGTGTGTGTGTGTGTGTGTACTCACCTAGTTGTGGTTGCAAGGGTCGACTCATGGCTCCTGCCCCCACCTCTTCACTGGTCGCTACTACGTCACTCTTCCTGCTCCATGAGCTTTAGCATACCTTCTCTTAAAGCTATGTATGGATCCTGCCTCCACTGCATCACTTCCCAGACTATTTCAATTCCTGACAACTCTGACTGAAGAAATACTTCCAAACATCTTTGTGATTCATCTGAGTCTTCAACTTCCAACTGTGTTCCCTTGTTGCTGTGTCCCACCTCTGGAACATTCTGTCTCTGTCCACCTTGTCGATTCTTCTCAGTATTTTATATGTCGTTATCATATCCCCGTATCTCTCCTGTACTCCAGTGTCGTCAGGTCGATTTCTCTTAACCTCTCCTCGTAGGACATGCCCCTTAGCTCCGGGACTAATCTTGTTGTAAACATTTGCACATTCTCTAGCTTCCTTACGTGCTTGGCTAGGTGTGGATTCTGAACTGGTGCTGCATACTCCAATATGGGCCTAACGTACACAGTGTACAGGGTTCTGAACGATTCCTTATTGAGATGTCGGAATGCTGTTCTTAGATTTGCTAGGCGCCCGTATGCTGCAGCAGTTATTTAGTTGATGTGCGCCTCAGGAGATGTGCCCGATGTCATACTCACCCCAAGATCCTTTTCCTTGAGTGAGGTTTGTAGTCTCTAGCCCCCTAGACTGTACTCCGTCTGCGGTCTTTTTTGCCCTTCTCCAGTCTTCATGACTTTGCACTTGGTGGTGTTGAACTCTAGGAGCCAGTTGCTGAACCAGGCTTGCAGCCTGTCCAGATCCCTTTGTAGTTCTGCCTGGTCTTCATCCGATTGAATTTTTCTCATCAACTTCACATCAACTGCAAACAGGGACACTTCTGAGTCTATTCCTTCCATCATGTCGTTCACAAATACCAGAAACAGTACCGGTCCTAGGACTGACCCCTGTGGAATTCCGCTCGTCACAGGCGCCCACTCTGACACCTCGTCACGCACCATGACTCGCTGTTGTCTTCCTGACTGGTATTCCCTGATCCATTGTTGAGCCTTCCCTGTTATCCCTGCCTGGTCCTCCAGCTTTTGCACTAATCTCTTGTGTGGAACTGTGTCAAACACCTTCTTACTGTCCAAGAAAACGCAATCTACCCACCCCTCTCTCTCTTGTCTTACTGCTGTCACCCTGTCATAGAGCTCCAGTAGGTTTGTGACTCAGGATTTCCCGTCCCTGAAACCGTGCTGGCTGTCGCTGATAAGCTCATTCCTTTCTAGGTGCTCCACCACTCTTCTCCTGATAATCTTCTTCATGACTTTGCATACTATACATGTCAGTGACTCTGGTCTGTAGTTTAATGCTCGTGTCTGTCTCCTTTTTTAAAAATTGGAACAACATTTGCTGTCTTCCATACCTCAGGTAGTCGCCCTGTTTTGATAGATGTGTTGAAAACTGTTGTTAGTGGTACACAGTGTGCCTCAGCTCCCTCTCTCAGGACCCATGGAGAGATGTTATCCGGCCCCATCGCCTTTGAGGTATCTAGCTCACTCAGCAGCCTCTTCACTTCTTCCTCGGTTGTATGTATTGTGTCCAGCACTTGATGGTGTACCCCACCTCTCCGTCTTTCTGGAGTCCCTTCTGTCTCCTTTGTGAACACTTCTTTGAATCTCATGTACTCACCTAGTTGTGGTTGCAGGGGTTGAGTCACAGCTCCTGGCCCCCTCTTCACTGGTCGCTACTGGGTCACTCTCCCTGCACCATGAGCTTTATCATACCTCTGCTTAAAGCTATGTATGGAGCCTGCCTCCACTACGTCGCTTCCTAAACTATTCCACTTCCCGACCACTCTGTGACTGAATAAATACTTCCTAACATCTCTGTGATTCACCTGAGTCTTCAACTTCCAACTGTGTCCCCTTGTTGCTGTGTCCCATCTCTGGAACATTCTGTCTCTGTCCACTTTGTCAATTCCTCTCAGTATCTTATATGTTGTTACCATGTCCCCCCCCCTATCTCTCCTGTCCTCCAGTGTCGTCAGGTCGATTTCCCTTAACCTCTCCTCGTAGGACATACCACTTAGCTCCAGGACTAGTCTTGTTGCAAACCTTTGCACTTCTCGAGCTTCTTCACGTGCTTGGCTAGGTGTGGGTTCCAAACTGGTGCTGCATACTCCAGTATGGGCCTAACGTACACAGTGTACAGGGTCCTGAACGATTCTTTATTAAGATGTCGGAATGCTGTTCTTAGGTTTGCTAGGCGCCCATATGCTGCAGCTGTTATTTGGTTGATGTGTTTGTGTGCGTGTACTCACCTAATTGTGGTTGCAGGGGTCGAGACTCAGCTCCTGGCCCCGCCTCTGCGCTGTCCGCTACTTTGTCTCTGCTCTCCCTGCTCCATGAGCTTTATCATACCTTGTCTTAAAACTATGTATGGTTCCCGCCTCCATTATATCGTTCGCTAGACTATTCCACTTCCTAACTACTCTATGGCTGAAGAAATGCTTCCTAACATCCCTTTGACTCATCTGAGTCTTCAGCTTCCAGTTGTGTCCCCTTGTTTCTGTGTTCCCTCTCTGGAACATCCTGTCACTATCTACCTTGTCGATTCCCCGCAGTATTTTGTATGTCGTTATCATGTCTCCTCGAACCCTTCTGTCCTCCAGTGTTGTTAGTCCTATTTCCCTCATCCTTTCTTCATAGGGCAGTCCCCTGAGTTGTGGAACTAGCCTTGTCGCAAACCTTTGCACTTTCTCTAATTTCTTGACATGCTTGACCAGGTGTGGGTTCCAGACTGGTGCTGCATACTCTAGTATGGGCCTGACGTACACGGTGTACAGTGTCTTGAACGATTCCTTGTTAAGGTAACGGAACGCTAATGTTAGGTTTGCCAGTCGCCCATATGCTGCCGCGGTTATCTGGTTGATATGTGTTTCCGGAGACATGCTCGGCGTTATACTCACCCCAAGGTCTTTCTCCTTTGATGAGGTTTGTAGCCTTTGTCCACCTAGCCTGTACTCTGTCAGCGGTCTTCTTTGCCCTTCTCCGATCTTCATGACTTTGCATTTGGTGGGGTTAAATTCGAGAAGCCAGTTGCTAGACCAGATGTGTGTGTGTTTGTGTGTGTGTGTGTGTAGTGCCGAATAGGTAAAACTGACCAATTAGCAAGAACTCATTTGAAATTAAGTTCTTTCTAAAATTTTCTCTTATACATTTATAGATATATTTTTTTCATTTAGGTTAATAGAAAAATTAATGATTTTGTACCAAAAGAACCTTAGTAAACTTACCTAACCTTATTATAGCAATCGTAATTTAATTTAGCCTAATCCAAGTAAATTTATTTTATATAAGTTTACAATAATTTAATAATAAAAAAATACAATGAAATATATTTTTTCGTTAGATTGAGAATGATTTTGCGAAATTATTGCATACACAAATTTTCGCTTGCTCTGTTCGGCAAGAAGTGCGTTCCTATTTATATATATATATATATATATATATATATATATATATATATATATATATATATATGTATATATGTATGTATATATGTATATATGTATGTATGTATGTATGTATGTATGTATGTATGTATGTATGTATATATATATATATATATATATATATATATATATATATATATATATATATATATATATATATATATATATATATATATATATATATATATATATATATATATATATATATATATATATATATATATATATATATATATATATATATATATATATATATATATAAAATTGAAAGTGAATATAGGAAAGAGTAAGGTGATGAGGATAACAAAAAGATTAGATGACGAAAGATTGGATATCAGATTGGAGGGAGAGAGTATGGAGGAGGTGAATGTATTCAGATATTTGGGAGTGGACATGTCGGCAGATGGGCCTATGAAGGATGAGGTGAATCATAGAATTGATGAGGGAAAAAGGGTGAGTGGAGACAAAGAACTTTGTCCATGGAAGTAAAGAGTGGAATGTATGAGAGTATAATTATACCAAACACTCTTATATGGGTGTGAAGGATGGGTGATGAATGTTGCAACGAGGAGAAGGCTGGAGGCAGTGTAGATGTCATGTCTGAGGTCAATGTGTGGTGTGAATATAATGCAGAGAATTCGGAGTTTGGAAATTAGGAGGAGGTGCGGGATTACCAAAACTATTATCCAGAGAGCTGAGGAGGGGTTGTTGAGGTGGTTCGGACATGTAGAGAGAATGGAACGAGATAGAATGACTTCGAGAGTGTATAAATCTGTAGTGGAGGGAAGGCGGGGTAGGGGTCGGCCTAGGAAAGGTTGGAGGGAGGGAGTAAAGGAGGTTTTGTGTGCGAGGGGCTTGGACTTCCAGCAAGCATGTGTGAGCGTGTTTGATAGGAGTGAATGGGGACAAATGTTTTTTAATACTTGACGTGCTGTTGGAGTGTGAGCAAAGTAACATTTATGAAGGGAGTCAGGGAAACCGGCAGGCCGGACTTGAGTCCTGGAGATGGGAAGTACAGTGTCTGCACTCTGAAGGAGGGGTGTTAATGTTGCAGTTTTATAACTGTAGTGTAAAGCACCCCTCTGGCAAGACAGTGATGGAGTGAATGATGATGAAAGTTTTTCTTTTTCGGGCCACCCTGCCTTGGTGGGAATCGGCCGATGTGTTAATAAATATATATATATATATATATATATATATAAGAGAAGAGAGAGAGAGAGAGAGAGAGAGAGAGAGAGAGAGAGAGAGAGAGAGAGAGAGAGAGAGAGAGAGAGAGAGAGAGAGAGAAATCGTCAAATTGACAAAATTCTTAAAGCATTTAGATCCGAAAATACGTTAATTTTAGCCAAATTGATCAAAGCAGTTAGACAGGAAATCTTTCTAGCGACTCTTGATACCTTCCAGGATTTCTCATTTTTAAACTTTTTATGATAGAACCAAGTAGAGGAAATAACCTGCTTGACTTGGTTCTTGCTGAGAAGGAATCACTAATTAATAATCTTGAGGTTAATGAAGAGCTTGGGGAAAGCCAACATAAATCATTCAGATTCAATCTATCATAGAATTACCTTAATAATTACAATCAAGTCAATGTCCCTGATTTTCGTGTAGCCAATTTTGTGGGGTTGAGAGATTATCTTGCTGGAGAGGACCGGTGGAGAGGACTGGTGGAGAGGACCGGTGGAGAGGACCGGTGGAGAGGACCTATGTGACTTGACAGGTAGATGGAGATGGTTG
The DNA here is from genome assembly GCA_009830355.1 of Cherax destructor. NCBI lineage: Eukaryota > Metazoa > Arthropoda > Malacostraca > Decapoda > Parastacidae > Cherax > Cherax destructor. The sequence goes on along the minus strand of WNWK01001901.1, from coordinate 65,913 downwards.
TCAAGTAAGACACTTGTGAAACAATTATCTATCTTTATTCCGAAACGTTTCGCCTACATAGCACTCTTCTTCAGTCGAGTACAGAAGAGTTAGCAGAAGCAGTAGAGATGTGAAGACGATGTAATCAGTCTATGAGCCATGAAGACGTGGCTCGAGGTGGTCAGTCCCACAGCCTGGAGAAGAGTTTTGCTCCATAATCTTGAACATTGCTCCAGGCTGAGGGACTGACCACCTCAAAACTACGCCTTCAAGGATGATGGACTGATGACATCGTCTTCACATCTCTACTGCTTCTGCTAACTCTTCTGAAGAAGACTACTGTGTACGCGAAACGTTTCGGAATAAAGATACCTAACTGTTGAACATGTGCCTTACTTATCAACCTGTCAGTAATGTTTACTATTTTCATATTGATGTTTGCTATTTTCATATTGATGTTTACTATTTTCATATTGATGGAGATGACTGTCAATATGACATTTATCAAAAGTTCAACATATTTCCCAAATATGGAAATTAGATCAAACAAAAATAACCCTGAATGACTAAACATTAGATCAAACAAAAGCATCTCATAGATGATAAGAGAGGCATTCACAGGCCAACCCAAAGAGATGAGAGAAACAAAAGGAATCAGTATATTCAGTTAAGGAGAAAAATCAGAAAAGGAATGAGAAAAGCCAAAAGAGATTATGAAATTAAAGTAGGAAGGTAATCGAAGACCAACCCAAAAGGTTTCTTTCATGTGTATAAGAGTAAGATTAGGGAGAATATAGGCCCACTTAAAAGTTTATCAAACCAGTTTACAGTCAGTGACAAAGAAATGTGCTAAGTCTTCAGCACTTATTTTCTCTCAGTTCTGACTAGTATGAAGGCAGCATCCTAGACCAGTGAGGCATGCAAAGAGTACGTTATAAATTATAGGCTGCCTCCCAACCAGCGAACCGGGTGCTAAGGGTTTAACGATTATTAGGGTACTCGTCGTTAAATCAGTACCTTGGTTCATTGTCCAATCACAGGCAAGCCCGCCAAATGCTGAGGCAATGTGGTTTCACTTGTGGTCAGCATTTGCCAGACTTGCCTACCTGCTGGTTGAGTACGGTGCTCTCTCTCTCTCTCTCTCTCTCTCTCTCTCTCTCTCTCTCTCTCTCTCTCTCTCTCTCTCTCTCTCTGCCTTTTGCTTTTGCCATTCTGTCACAGTCGTGTGGTACACTTACTATTCAATCTCTGTACATAGTGTACATAAATGTACATACTTGTATATATCTGGCAAATTATATCAGGTGAACGGAATACAAGATATAGTCTATCTGCTAAGTTAGGTTTACTCCAAAACTCATCACAACCAGGTCACAGGTCATTCATTACCTGTGTTCGTAATAACCAGCATCAAGACCGCACTCACAATAATTAATGTAAACGCTACTGAAGGTAAAGATAATTGATTTTAAGTATACATATATATTTTAACTTTCGTTCAGTATCAGTTCGTCAAAAACGAATTTTCTCCTCATCATTACATGAGCGTGTGAGAGAATACAAGTCTGGTGAGGGTTTAAGCGCTTCTTACAGCTTTAAACACCTATAAAACACACTCGTAAAGCCTTAACACTTTACTTTAAAAAAATGGATACATCAGCAGTGTGCTGCTACACTATTCTGTATGATAGTTACACAGTGGGAACATCAGCAGTGTGTTGCTACACTATTCTGTATGATAGTTACACAGTGGGAACATCAGCAGTGTGTTGCTACACTATTCTGTATGATAGTTACACAGTGGGAACATCAGCAGTGTGTTGCTACACTATTCTGTATGATAGTTACACAGTGGGAACATCAGCAGTGTGTTGCTACACTATTCTGTATGATAGTTACACAGTGGGAACATCAGCAGTGTGCTGCTACACTATTCTATATGATAGTTACACAGTGGGAACATCAGCAGTGTGCTGCTACACTATTCTGTATGATAGTTACACAGTGGGAACATCAGCAGTGTGCTGCTACACTATTCTACATGATAGTTACACAGTGGGAACATCAGCAGTGTGCTGCTACACTATTCTGTATGATAGTTACACAGTGGGGACAAGAGCTAGCTGTGTTTCCCTGTCATATTCCATCACTCAGGATGGTGCTCATGCAAGGTGTTGAAACATGTCACCTTAGCTGGTAGACTTCAGTAGTGTCAGCCTGAGCTGGGAGACTTCAGTAGTGCCAGCCTAAGCTGGTAGACTTCAGTAGTGCCAGCCTAAGCTGGGAGACTTCAGAAGTGTCAGCCTGAGCTGGGAGACTTCAGTAGTGTCAGCCTGAGCTGGGAGACTTCAGTAGTGTCAGCCTAAGCTGGGAGACTTCAGCAGTGTCAGCCTGAGCTGGGAGACTTCAGTAGTGTCAGCCTGAGCTGGGAGACTTCAGTAGTGTCTGCCTAAGCTGGGAGACTTCAGTAGTGTCAGCCTGAGCTGGGAGACTTCAGTAGTGCCAGCCTAAGCTGGGAGACTTCAGAAGTGTCAGCCTGAGCTGGGAGACTTCAGTAGTGTCAGCCTGAGCTGGGAGACTTCAGTAGTGTCAGCCTAAGCTGGGAGACTTCAGCAGTGTTAGTCTGAGCTGGGAGACTTCAGTAGTGTCAGCCTGAGCTGGGAGACTTCAGTAGTGTCAGCCTAAGCTGGGAGACTTCAGCAGTGTCAGTCTGAGCTGGGAGACTTCAGCAGTTTCAGCCTGAGCTGGGAGACTTCAGTAGTGTCAGCCTGAGCTGGGAGACTTCAGTAGTGTCAGCCTGAGCTGGGAGACTTCAGTAGTGTCAGCCTGAGCTGGGAGACTTCAGTAGTGCAAACCTGAGCTGGGAGACTTTAACAGGAGTCTACATGGAGTCTACCTGGAGGGTGTTCCGGGGGTCAACGCCCCCACAGACCAGTCCTTGACCAGGCCTCTCGATGGATCAGGGCCTGATCAACCAGGCTGTTACTGCTGGTCGCACGTAGGGCAACATACGAACCACATCCCGGCTGATCGGGTACTGACTTTAGGTACCAGTCCAGCTTCCTCTTAAGGGCAGCCAGGGGGTCAATTGGTGGGAGGCTGTTGAACAGTCTTGGGCCCAGTACACTTATTGTGTGTTAGTGTACTCATGACGCCCCTACTTTCATTTAGGGGATGTTGCACCGTCTGCCCAGTGTTTACTTTCGTAGGGGGTGATTTCCGTGGGAAGATTAGGGAACAGTCCCTCTAGGATTTTCCAGGTGTAAATTATGATGTATCTCTCTCGCCAGCTCTCCAGTGAGTACAAGTCCAGTGATTTCAGGCGTTCCCAGTAATTAAGGTGTTTGATGGAAATGATATGTGCAGTAAAGGTTCTCTGTACATTCTCTAGATCTGTGATTTCACCTGCCTCGAATGGAGAAATTAGTGTACAGCAGTATTCCAGCCTAGAAAGAACAAGTGATTTAAAAAGGATCACCATTGGCTTGGCATCCCTTGTTCTGAAGGCTCTCATGATCCATCATATCATTTTCCTAGCAGATGTGATAGTGACACTATTGTGATCCTTGCAGTTGAGATCCTCGGACATTAACACTCCCAGGTCCTTCACATTACTTTTTCGCTCTATTGTGTGATTAGAGTTTGTAGTATACTCAGTTCTAGCTATTATTTCCATCAGTTTTCCATAACGGAGTAGTTGAAATTTGTTCTCATTGAAGATCATATTGTTCTCCGTTGCCCATTGGAAAACTTGGTTTATATCTTCTTGGAGATTTACTGTGTCCTCAATGGATGACACTTTCATGCAGATTCTAGTATCGTCTGCAAAGGATGACACGGTGATATGGATTATATCTCAGTCTATGTGTTATATGATAATGGGGAACAGGATGGGGGCGGGTACTGTGCCTTGTAGAACAAAGCTTTTTACTGATGCAGCCTCCATCCTAACTCTGTTGACCACTACTCTTTGTGTTTGATTGGTTAGAAAGTTGAAGATCCATCTCCCCACTTCGCCAGTTGTCCCTTTAACGAGCATTTTGTGCTCTATTACACCATGATCGTACTTGTCAAAGGATTTTGCAAAATCTGTTTACACTACGTTTGCATTTTGTTTCTCTTCCAGTGCATTCAAGACCTGCGAGAGGCAGGAACGCCCTTTTCTGAATCCATGCTGCCCTGGACTGTGCAATTGTTAGGAATATAGGTGGTTGGCGATCATGCTTCTTAGAACTCTTTCGAAAAAAATTATGATGTGGGACGTTAGAGCTATTGGTCTATATTTCTTAGCTATCGCTCTGCTGCCACCTTTATGGAGTTAGGCTATATCCGTTGTTTGACTGGGATTTCACCCCTTGTCTGTGCTCCCTCTTCATAGCTTACTTAGGCCACGCGAAAGGGGTTTCTTGCAGTTCTCAATGAACACAGAGTTCCACGAGTCTGGGTCTGGGGCTGAGTGCATGGGCACGTTGTCAATGTCTTTTTCAAAGTCCAGTGGAGTTATGTCAGAAATCTGGCATATAATGACAATGTTTTGAGGCTCATTCATTAAAAAATCATTTGAATTGTAGATCTTTAGACTGAATAATGGCTCGTTAAACACAGAGAAGTCGTATTGAGACTTAAGTATCTCACTCATTTCTTTGTTGTCATCTGTATAAGTTCCATCTTGCCTTGTTTTTGGCATATGAAAAGAACTGAATTTCCTAAGATTTCGCTAATTACTTTTAGCCCCTCCTCTCTCTCGTGGGTCCTGTATGAATCATTTAACTTAAGATCAATGTTTTCCACTCATCTGGTCAGTGCTTCCTTCCGTGTTACAGATAATTTAGCCCCTTTGAGGAGCTCAGGGATTCTTCGCCTTCTGTAAAGGGAGCGCCTCTCTCTCTCTCTCTCCAGTTTACTTCTCTTCCTTTTTCTTAGGGGAATATACCTTGAACATACTTCAGCCGCCAGGAAGTTGATCCTTTCAAGGCACTGGTTTGGATCCATGTTATTTAAGAAATCTTCCAAACATGTTTAATTTTGACGTGGTTTCCATGATCCTGATGAGAATATCGTCCAGTATTCCAGCAAGGGTTCGTCAACTACGGCAGCTTCAGAGGTTACCTTCCAGCAGAGCTGGAGTTACTATCACTTGTGAATTACCATCTCTCAGGATGACCTGTCTAATACGCAGGAGAAATGGAATTTTAATGAAAATATCTCCATCATCCCAGAGCGGTGGCGAGCGAAATTACTCACAGGAGGAAGAGGAAGGAGACGGTCAGAATATATCTTATTTCAGTCAGTGTTGTCACACCACTGGTACTGTCACACCACTGGTGCTGTCACACCACTGGTGCTGTCACACCACTGGTGCTGTCACACCACTGGTGCTGTCACACCACTGGTGCTGTCACACCACTGGTGCTGTCACACCACTGGTGATGTCACACCACTGGTGCTGTCACACTACTGGTGTTGTCACACCACTGGTGCTGTCACACCACTGGTGCTGTCACACCACTGGTGCTGTCACACCACTGGTGCTGTCACACCACTGGTGTTGTTACGCTACTGATGCTGTCACACCATTGGTGCTGTCACACCACTGGTGCTGTCACACCACTGGTGCTGTCACACCACTGGTGCTGTCACACCACTAGTGCTGTCACACCACTGGTGCTGTCACACCACTGGTGCTGTCACACCACTGGTGCTGTCACACCACTGGTGCTGTCACACCACTGGTGCTGTCACACCACTGGTGCTGTCACACCACTGGTGCTGTCACACCACTGGTGCTGTCACACCACTGGTGTTGTCACACCACTGGTGTTGTTACGCTACTGATGCTGTCACACCACTGGTGCTGTCACACAACTGGTACTGTCACACCACTGGTGCTGTCACACCACTGGTGATGTCACACCACTGGTGCTGTCACACCACTGGTGCTGTCACACCACTGGTGTTGTCACACCACTGGTGTTGTTACGCTACTGATGCTGTCACACCACTGGTGCTGTCACACAACTGGTACTGTCACACCACTGGTGCTGTCACACCACTGGTGCTGTCACACCACTGGTGCTGTCACACTACTGGTGTTGTCACACCACTGGTGCTGTCACATCACTGGTGCTGTCACACCACTGGTGCTGTCACACCACTGGTGCTGTCACACCACTGGTGATGTCACACCACTGGTGATGTCACACCACTAGTGATGTCACACCACTGGTGCTGTCACACCACTGGTGCTGTCACACCACTGGTGCTGTCACACCACTGGTGCTGTCACACCACTGGTGTTGTTACGCTACTGATGCTGTCACACCACTGGTGCTGTCACACCACTGGTGCTGTCACACCACTGGTGCTGTCACACCACTGGTGCTGTCGCACCACTGGTGCTGTCACACCACTGGTGCTGTCACACCACTGGTGCTGTCACACCACTGGTGCTGTCACACCACTGGTGCTGTCACACCACTGGTGCTGTCACACCACTGGTGTTGTCACACCACTGGTGTTGTTACGCTACTGATGCTGTCACACCACTGGTGCTGTCACACAACTGGTGCTGTCACACCACTGGTGCTGTCACACCACTGGTGCTGTCACACTACTGGTGCTGTCACACCACTGGTGCTGTCACACTACTGGTGTTGTCACACCACTGGTGCTGTCACACCACTGGTGATGTCACACCACTGGTGATGTCACACCACTGGTGCTGTCACACCACTGGTGCTGTCACACCACTGGTGATGTCACACCACTGGTGATGTCACACCACTGGTGCTGTCACACCACTGGTGCTGTCACACCACTGGTGCTGTCACACCACTGGTGATGTCACACCACTGGTGCTGTCACACCACTGGTGCTGTCACACTACTGGTGTTGTCACACCACTGGTGGATGTCACACCACTGGTGCTGTCACACCACTGGTGCTGTCACACCACTGGTGCTGTCACACCACTGGTGCTGTCACACCACTGGTGCTGTCACACCACTGGTGCTGTCACACCACTGGTGCTGTCACACCACTGGTGCTGTCACACCACTGGTATTGTCACACCACTGGTGTTGTTACGCTACTGATGCTGTCACACCACTGGTGTTGTCACACCACTGGTGTTGTCACACCACTGGTGTTGTCACACCACTGGTGTTGTCACGCTACTAGTGTTATCACACTGGTGTCACACCACTGGTGTTGTCACACTGGTGTCACACCACTGGTGTTATCACACTGGTGTCACACCACTGGTGTTATCACACTGGTGTCACACCACTGGTGTTATCACACTGGTGTCACACCACTGGTGTTGTCACACTGGTGTCACACAACTGGTGTTGTCACACAGCTTCATTATCTCCTGGAATTTATTAATAAAACTTTTCACAGAGGCCGCCTCAAAGTTTTTTGATAATTATTAGGTAGTGGAGGCCTTGCTGCGGCCCTCTTCGTGAAGAATTTGCTTTCGTTGTTTTGAAGTGTGTCTTTGTTGGTGTGTGTACCTGCCAGATTTAATGATCTGGTCGTCCTAGTTAAGTGTATCGTATTAACCCCCCCCCCCCTTCCCCTGTGTGTACTTCGCTGAGACTGTGATCCGAGTACGTTGTACTGCACATTGTCGTCTTTCGTTAGTTCCTCACTCTTCGTTAAGATCAAGTCTAGTGAATTATTAGTTCAAAGCAAAGTTTTCACAAAGGTTCAGTAAGTCTCTGATACAGCGTCTACACTCATCACAACCTCCGGGTCAGTATTTACATATGAATATAACGCCAATGTTCCCAGGTAACAAAATTTATGTTCTGAACTTGACACTGACAAACGTGCATTGATGAAGCTAGCAGCCTTGATATAGTATTCTTTCTGAAGCTGAATATAAGCAAACCAACCAGACCAGAAATACTTGTCAGGGTTATAAAAGAATATAGAAGCCCAGCTGCTTACCCACTAACTGTAATGTTGTATTTAATAAATCACAAGAAGGTAGGGTACCGAGAGGCTGGAAACTAGCAGATGCTGAGCCCATATTTAAAAGATGGACTAGACTTGTGACCTTAACTATTGTTCCATCAGCTTAACGTCAAGTTTAGGTAAACAAGTGGATATCTATTATTATGCATGAAATAATTCCTCAACACAAGACCGAACTAACTTATTCGGAATTTTCAACTACTTGAAAGTATACAAAATCTGGAATGAAAGGACCCCAAGATATGTAATGTATCTAGATTTTCAGAAGACCATCGACAACGTACCCCATCAACGATTGATGGCCAAAATAAAATAAAAAGATAGAGGTGACACATTATGCCTGGTTAAATGACTACCACACAGATAGAAAACAGCGTTGAACTCAACAAAGAGGTTTCTGAGTGCCTAGATGTAAAGTGCAGGGTATGGCGAGAGAGATGTTGCCTGGAACACTCGCTGCCTCACTCGACCATTCGCTCAACCCACATCAACTCATCACCCCACCTCACAAATACCCATTACCCCAACCTAATAAATACCATCACCCCAACTAACAAACACTCATCACCCCACCTAACAAACACCCATCAACCCACCTAACAAACACCCATCACCACACTTAACAAACACCCATCACCACACCTAACAAACACCCATCACCCCACCTAACAAACACCCATCACCCCACCTAACAAACACCCATAACCCCAACTAACAAACATCCATCACCCCTCACCTAACAAACACCCATCAACCCACCTAACAAACACCCATCACCCCAACTAATAAACACCCATCACCCCAACTAACAAACACTCATCACACCAACTAACAAACACCCATCACCCAACTAACAAACACCCATCACCCCACCTAACAAACACCCATCACCCCACCTAACAAACACCCATCACCCCACCTGACAAACACCCATCACCCCACCTGACAAACACCCATCACCCCACCTAACAAACACCCATCACCCCACCTAACAAACACCCATCACCCCACCTAACAAACACCCTCCAACGTAAGTCTTTATTAAAATAATAATAATTAATAATTGTAGTAGTAATAATAATAATAATTATTATATTACGATATTTCCACACATGCAGCTCTCACCCAGCCAGCCTTTCTGCCTGCCAGCCAGTCAATCAGTCAGCCAGCCAGTAATTCAGCGTGCCAGTCAGCCTGCAAGCCAGCCAGCCAACCAGCCAGCCAGCCTTCAACCCAGCTAGCCAACCAGCCATCCACTCAGCCAGCCATCCAGCCTGCCAGCCAGTCAGTTAGCCAGCCAGCCAGTCAGCCAGCCAGCTAACCATCCTGCTTGTCTGAAAGCCAGCCCCAGCCAGCCAGACATCCAGCCTGCCAACTAGCCAGTAAGTCAGCCAGTCAACTAGCCAGCCTGCCAGCCAGCCAGTCAGTCAGTCGGTCAGCCAGCCAGCCAGCCAGCCAGTCAGCCAGCGAGCCACCCAGCCAGCCAGCTAGTTAGCCGGCCTACCAGCCAGTCAGTCAGCCAGCCAGCCAGCCAGCTAGCCAACTACTCAGTCAGCCAGCCAGTCTGCCTACCAGTCATCTAACCAGTCAGTCAGCCAGCCAGCCAGCCAATCAGATAAACACAAATGAAGTTGACAAGCCTGCTGACACATGTGAGGTTGGCTGGCCTGATGACACAGGTGAGGTTGGCAGACCTGCTAACACAGGTGAAGTTAGCAGGCCTGCTTACACAGGTGAGGTTGGCATGCCTGCTGACACATGTGAGGTTGGCAGGCCTGCTGACACAAGTGAGGTTGGCAGGCCTGCTGACACAGATGAGGTTGGCAGGCCTGCTGACACAGGTGAGCGGGTTGCCATAGAGATGCTCACTGAGTTGCCAGAGACTTGTTTCTTCATCAAGACTGTAAGGTACAGTGACTCCCCTGCCACCCTGCTACTCTGGCACCCTGCTAGCCTGGCACCCTACTACCCTGCCACCCTGCTACCCTGGAACCCTGATACCCTGGCACCCTCCTACCCTGGCACCCTCCTACCCTGGCACCCTCCTACCCTGGCACCCTCCTACCCTGGCACCCTCCTAACCTGGCACCATGCTAGCCTGGCACCCTGCTACCCTGGCACCCTCCTACCCTGGCACCCTCCTACCCTGGCACCCTGCTAGCCTGGCACCATGCTAGCCTGGCACCCTGCTACCCTGCTACCCTGGCACCCTGCTATCCTGCAACTCTCGCAACATGCTATCCTGCTTGCCTGCTACCATGCACTCTGGCACCATGCTACCCTGGAACCCTGCTAATCTGGCACCCTGCTACCATGGCACCCTGCTACTCTGCTAACCTGGCACCCTGCTACTCTGGCACCCTGTTACCCTGTCACCCTGCTACCCTGGCACCCTGGCACCCTGCTACCCTGCCACGCTGCTACCCTGATACCCTGCCACGCTGCTACTCTGACACCCTGACACCCTGTCACACTGCTACCCTGCGACCATGACACCCTACTACCCTGGCACCCTGCAACCCTGACACTCTAACACCCTTCTACCCTGACACCCTGACACTCAGCTACCCTGTCACCCTGATACCTTGGCACCCTGCTACCCTTCCACTCTATTAGCTTGGCACCCTGGTACCCTGGTACCCTGCTACTCTGCTACCCTGCCACCCCACTATTTTGCTACCCTCCCACCCTGCTCTAATGCCACCTTGCTATTCTGCCACCTTGCTATCCTACTACCCTGCCACCCTGCTATATTGCTACCTGGACATCCTGCTACCCTGGCACCCTGCTTTCTTGCTATCCTGGCACCCTGCTATCCTTCTACCCTGCCACAATGCTATCCTGCTACCCTGCCACACTGCTATCCTGCTACCCTGGCACCCTGCTATCCTGCTACCCTACCACCCTGCTACCCTACTATCCTGCCACCCTGTCACCCTACTACTCTGCTATCCTGATACACTGCTACCCTGCTACCCTGCTACCCTGGCACCCTGCTACTCTGCCACCCTGCTACTCTGCCACCCTGCTACCTGCTAATCTGCTGCTCTGCTACCCTGGTACCCTATAAGTTACTGTTCCGCTACCTTGGCACCCTGTTAAAATGCCGTCTTGCAACCCTGATACCTTGCTATCCTGATACACTGCTACCCTTCTTCCCTGACACCCTGCTACCCTGCTATCCTACTTCCCTGGCACCCTACTACCCTGGCACCCTGCTACCCTTCTATCCTGCTACCCTGGCACCTTGCTATCCTGCTATCCTGTTAAATTGGGACCATGCTACCTGCTTTCCTGCTACCCTGCTATCTTACTACCCTGCTACCCTGCTATCCTGCTACCCTGGCAACCTGCTACCCTTCAACCCTGCTATCCTGCTACCCTGCTACAGTGGCACCCTGGTACATTGCCACACTGCTATCCTACTACCCTGCTACCCTGCTATCCTGCTACCCTGGCAATCTGGCAACCTGCTATCCTGCTACCCTGCTACACTGGCACCCTGCTACCATGCTATCCTGCCACACTGCTAATCTGCTACCCTGGTACCCTGCTACCCTGCTACCCTGCCACCCTGCAATCCTGCTACCCTGCCACCCTGCTAAACTGCTATCCTGATACCCTGCTACCTTGGCACCCTGTTACCCTGGCTCTCTGCTACCCTGGCACCCTGCTACCCTGGCACACTGATATCCTGGCACCCTGCTATCCGGCATCCTGCTATTCGGCACCCTGCTATCCGGCACCCTGATATTCTTCTACCTTGGCCCCCTGCTACCCTGCTACCATGGCACCCTACTACCCAGCACCCTGCTACCCCGGCATACTGCTACCCTGGCACCCTGCCATGCTTCTACCCTGCTATCTTGTTAACCTGGCTCCCTGCTACCCTGCTACCCTGCTATCATGCTACCTTGACACAATGCTACCCTGGCACCCTGCTACCCTGGCACACTGCTACCCTGGCACCCTACTACCCTGTCACCCTACTACCCTGGCACCCTGCTACCCTGCCATTCTGCCACCCTGGCACCCTGCTAAATTGACACTGTTACCCTAGCACCCTGCTGCCCTGTCACCCTATTACCCTGGCACCCTGCTACCCTGACACCCTGCTACCCTGACACCCTACTAACCTGTCACCCTGCTACCCTGGTATATTGCTACCCTGTCACCCTGATACCCTGGCACTCTGCTACCCTGACACCCTGCTATCAAGGCACTCTGTTACCCTGCTAAACTGGCACCCTGCTTTCCTGGCACCCTCCTATTCTGTCCCTCTGCTGTCTATTTCACTCTGCTGTTCTGGTACCCTGCTATCTTGACATCTTGCTATCCTGGCACCCTGCTATCTTGGCATTCTGCTGTTCTGGCACCCTGCTATCTTGGCAATCTGCTGTTCTGGCTCCCTGTTATCTTGCCACTCTGCTGTTCTGGCACCCTGCTATCTTGGCATTCTGTTGTTCTGGCACCCTGCTATCTAGGTTATATACATCACCACCTGTTATGTACATCACCAACTAGGTTATATACTTCAACGCCCCAGGCCTCCAGGTGGATCAGGGCCTGATCAACGAGGCTGTTACTGCTAACTGTACGTAGTCCAACGTACGAACCACAGCCCGGCTGATCCGGCACCGACTTTAAGTATCTTTCCAGCTTCTTCTTGAAGGCAGCCAGGGGCCTATTGGTAATTCCCCTTATGCATGATGGGAGGCTGTTGAACAGTCTTGGGCCCCGGACACTTATGGTGTTTTCTCTTAGTGTACCAATGGCGCCCCTAATTTTCATTGGGGGTATTTTGCATCGCTTGTCTAGTCTTTTACTTTCGTAGTGAGTGATTTCTGTGTGCAGATTCGGGATTATTCCTCCTAGGATTTTCCAAATGTAGATTATGATATATCTCTCTCGCCTGCGTTCCAGCGAGTACAAGTCAAGTGTTTCCAAGCGTTCACAGTAGTTGAGGTGTTTGATGGAACTTATATGTGCAGTAAAGGTTCTCTGTACACTCTCTAGATCTGCAATTTCACCTGATTTGAACGGAGATGTTAATGTACAGCAGTATTCCAGCCTAGAGAGAACATGAACAAGTGATTTGATAAGGATCATCATTGGCTTGGCATCTCTTGTTTTGAAAGTTCTCATTATCCATCCTATCATTTTCTTTGCAGTTGTGATCGTGGCACTGTTGTGATCCTTGAAAGTGAGATCCTCAGACATTACCACTCCCAGGTCCCTCACATTATTTTTCAGCTCTATGGTATGATCAGAGTTTGTAGTATACTCAGTTCTAGTTATTATCTTCTCCAGTTTTCCATAACGGAGTAGTTGGAATTTGTCTTCATTGAACATCATATTGTTTTCCGTTGCTCATTGGAAAACTTGGTTTATGTCTTCTTGGAGGATAACTGTGTCCTCAAAAGATGACAGTCTCATGCAGATCCTTGTATCATCTGCAAAGGATGACACTGTGCTGTGGATTACATCTCTGTCTATGTCTGATATGAGGATGAGGAACAGGATGGGGGCGAGTACCGTGCCTTGTGGAACAGAGCTTTTCATTATGGCAGCTTCCGATTTAACTCTGTTGACCACTACTCTTTGTGTTCGATTGGTTAGAAAGTTGAAGATCTATCTCCCCACTATGTCAGTTACTCCTTTAGCACGCCATGATCGCACTTGTCAAAGGCTTTTGCAAAGTCTGTGTATATTACATCTGCCTTCTGTTTTTCTTCCAGTGCATTCAAGACCATATTATAGTGAACCAGTAGTTGCAAGAGGCAGGAGCTACCTGCTCTGAACCCATGTTGCCCTGGATTGCGCAGTTTTTGGGAATCCAAGTGGTTTGCAATCATGCTTCTTAGCACTCTTTCAAAGATTTTTATGATGTGAGACGTTAGACCTATTGGTCTATAGTTCTTATTTACTGCTTTTCTGCCACCTTTATGGAGTGGGGATATATCCGTTGTTTTAGTGACTGGAAATTCACCCATGTCTAAGCTCCTTCTCCATAGTATACTTAGGGCAGGCGAAAGGGGTTTCGTGCAGCTCTTTATGAACACAGAGTTCCACGAGTCTGGGCCTGGGGGTGAGTGCATGGGCATGTTGTCAATGGCTTCCTCAAAGTCTATCAGAGTTTACCTGGAGTTTACCTGGAGATGGTTTCGGTCTGAGGCCAGGCCTCATCGTGGATCAGGGTCTGATCAACCAGGCTGTTACTGCAGGCCGCACGCAAACTGACGTACGAACCACAGCCCGGCTTGTCAGGCACTGACTTTAGGTGCCTGTCCAGTGACTTCTTGAAGACAGCCAAGGGTCTGTTGGTAATCCCCCATATGTATGCTGTGAGGCAGTTGAACAGTCTTGAGCCCCGGACACTTATTGTGTTGTCTCTCATTCTCCCGATGAAAACATCGGGAGAATGTTGCCTCTTCTGCCGAGTCTTTTACTTTCATAGGGAGTGATTTTCGTGTGCAGGTTTGGTACCAATCCCTCCAGGACCTTCCAAGTGTATATTATCATGTATCTCTTTCGCCTGCGTTCCAGGGAATACAGATCAATGACGTTCAACCGTTCCCAGTAATTTAGGTGCCTTATCGTACTTATGTGTGCCGTGAAAGATCTTTGTACACTGTCCAGGTCTGCAATGTCTCCAGCCTTGAAGGAGGCCGTTAGTGTTCCAGCCTAGAGAGAACAAGCGATTTGAAGAGAATCATCATGGGCTTGGCGTCCCTAGTTTTGAAGGTTCTCATTATCCACCTTGCTATCCTACTACCCTGCCACCCTGCTATCTTGCTACCTGTACATCCTGCTACCCTGGCACCCTGCTTTCTTGCTACCCTGGTACCCTGCTATCCTTCTACCCTGCCACAATGCTATCCTGCTACCCTGCCACACTGCTATCCTGCTACACTGGCAGCCTGCTACCCTGGCACCCTGCTATCCTGCTACCCTGGCACCCTGCTACCCTACTATCCTGCCATCCTAGCAGATGAAGTAGATACATTGTTGTGGTCTTTGAAGGCGAGATCCTCTGACATTATCACTCCCAGGTCCTTCACATTTCTGTTTCGCTCTTTTGTATGGTTAGAATTTGTCGTATACACTGATACATTTTTAATTTCCTCAAGTTTTCCATATCTGAGTAGTTGAAATTTCACCTCGTTGAACTTCATATTGTTTTGAGTGACCCATTTGAAGATTTGGTTGATGTCCACTTGGAGTTTTGCGGTGTCTTCGATGGAGGTCACTGCCATGGCAATCCGGGTGTCATCCGCAAAGGAAGACACGGAGATATGGCGTTCATCTCAGTGTCAGAAATGAGGATGAGGAATAGAATGGGAGCGAGTACTGTGCCTTGTGGAACAGAGCTTTTCACCGTAGCTGCCTCGGACTTTACTCTGTTTACTATTAATGTCGGAAATCTGGCATACATTGATGGAGTTTTGAGGCTCATTCGTGAAAAAATCATTTGAAGTGTCGATCTTTAGACTGATTAGTGACTCGCTAAACACAGAGTCGTATTGGGATTTCAGTATCTCACTCATTTCCTTGTTGTCATCTGTGTAAGTCCCATCTTGTTTGAGCAAGGGCCCGATACTAGATGGTATTTGCCTTGTTTTGGCATATGAAAAATATTTTGAATTTCCTTAAATTTCACTAATTGCTTTTAGCTCCTCCTGTTTCTACTGGGTCCTGTAAGAGTCCTTTAACTTAAGTTCGATACTTTTCACTCCCCTGGTCAGCGCTTCCTTCAGTGTATCAAATAATCTAGCGTTCTCTAGGAGCTCAGTGATTGTTCGTCGTCAGTTTACTTCTTTTCTTCTTTCTTAGGGGAATATACCTTGAGCATACTTCAGCCGTCAGAAAGTTGATCCTTTCAAGACACTGGTTTGGATCCATGTTATTTAAGATATCTTCCCAACATGTTTCATTTAAGACATTGTTCACCTGGTCCCAGTTGATGTTCTTGTTGTTGAAGTTGTATTTGGTGAAGACACCTTCACAGCTACGTGCATTGTGTTGGTCAGGATCCCTGTGTATGTAAGTCTGAACTTCGATTAGATTGTGATCGGAATTAGTTGTTTTTGATAATATTCTGTCTCTTACCAGGTCCTCATTATTTGTGAAGATAAGATCAAGTGTGTTTTCCAGTCTTGTTGGCTCCACTATCTGCTGACTTAGGATGTGTTTATCACAGAGATTTAGTAGCTCATGTGTGTGTGACCTTTCATCTGCGCTGCCTCCAGGGATTGTTTCTGCTATAACATTCTGCTACATTCTTCCATTGTGTATGTCTTAGGTTGAAATCACCAAGCAGTAAGATGTCTGGGGATGGAACTGGAAGATTTTCCAGACAGTAATCAATTTTCAGTAGCTGTTCCTTGAACTATTGGGAGGTTGCATCTGGTGGCTTATATACAACCACGATGACTAGGATTTAGTTCTCGATCTTTATTGTTAGAACTTCAACTACATCATTTGTGGTGTTCAGCATCTTCGTGCAGATGAGCGACTCTTTGACATACAGGCCAACCCCCCCTTGTTGCCTGTTCTTTCTGTCGCATCTAAAAAGGTTGTACCCATTTATCCATATTTCGTTGTCAAAGTGATCTTTTGTGTGGGTCTCTGTGAAGGCTGCAAACATCGCATTTGACTCTAGAAGTCCACTGATAAAAGGTATTTTGTTGTTGGTGGATGGCTCAAGGCCCTATATATTAGCAAATATAAACGAGGTTGTATTTTGTGTTTGTTGGGAGGATTTTGTTATTGGCATCAGTAGTTGTGGTTCTGGAGTGCCATGGGGAGACCACTGGCTGTGCCTCCAGTCCAACAAGACTCCAAGATGGTGGACTATTTTTGTTATTTCCTTCCATTTTTTCCGTTTCCTGCAATTAAAAAATCACTAGTTCAAAAGACAAAGACCTGAGCCTTAATCCGAGAGGCGTGTCTGACAGCTATTTACGAAGGGCAGGTGTGGCTGCTTAGGTAGACCTCAAGCACACTGACTACATCACACAGTGGAGTTGTCGTAACTACTATTTTTTGTCTTGTGAAGTCTGAAATTTGAGGCCACTGTCAAGATGGATTCCTAAGAATTTTCCCTCTGTGAGGTTTGTGATAGGGGACCCGTTTATCATTATGTTAAGTGGTGCGTTTGTAGCTCTGTTCTGATGGTATGCAGCGCAGCTGGTGCTGTAACACTCTTCTTGGAGGACCGAAGAGTGGCACATTTCTGGGTGAAAGAATTTACAGGAGTGAGAACGACACTCTCCTTTAGACAGGAGGTCACGACATTTTTGGGGGGGATTCTCAAAGTTGCATGTCCCATTTGTTTTTCCTAATATTCCATGCTCACAGATGCTCCAAACAGAATTTGCACAATTTCGCTTTTGGCTGAGTAGAACTTTTGGTAGGTGTGTTCTCAACTTGCTTCCGGGGAACTAGTTTCCCCAGAAGAAGAAGACTCATCCACTACATCTATAAAGTGGGCTGTGGTCTTGTGCAATGATGGTTGTTAATTTCAGGTTTTAGTGGTTGTGGTAGAGTCCCTAGCAGAATCTGGACTGGCACTAAGGCTGGGGGCTGAGTCTGAGTCAGCACCTAGCACCTAGATTATATACATGACCACTAGGTTATATACATCACCACCTATATTAGTATTGTTTAATTTTCATATATATATTTTTTTTCAAATTCTCGTTTTTTCACTTCATTTCATTGTTGTTCCAACAATTTTTCACTGCAATATTTTGTCTGCTGGAGACCATCACAATAATATGTTTTACCTGAAAAAATTATTTTCATAAGCTCATTTACATTTACACATGCAAAAATAAACATGGGACGAGAAATAAACTGGATTTAACAACATAGCCTGGTTTAAACCTTATTGTTTTAATTCTACCAGGTATTTTGTAATGATTTATTGCAATATTAATATTATTTGTAGGGCAGAAAATATATACAGCGAGAGGTTCTATAAATATATATATATATATATATATATATATATATATATATATATATATATATATATATATATATATATATATATATATATATATATATGAATTAAATTATTCTTGACTGGTGGTGTGTAGGTGACATGCTACCGTAATGGCCCTCGTGTAGTCGATATGCTGTAAACCTCTTTAACCAACCAACCAACCGTAGGAAGAGATTACAGTAATGCGTGAGGCTGAGTGCGTGTGCGTAGGTTCATACGCTCATCTGACCTGCAGTGAGTAGTTCTCTGAACTGACTTCCGGTTAGTAATTAGAACTGACTAGACAATGTAGTACTGAAGGTCAGAAGTCAGCTTTGCCGTGTTGGCTGTGTTTGACGAGTCTACTCTGGTGGCTAATAATTATAATAATAATAATAATAATAATAATAATAATAATAATAATAATAATCTTTATTTCTACAAGTACATGATACAACTTATACAGACCATAGCTGACATCAGTGACATACTATATAGAAAACCCCTGGTTATGCAGAGCATTTCGGGCAACTTAGGTTAATCATGTCCCCCAGGATGCAACCCACACCAGTCATCTAACACCCTTGGTACCTATTTGCTGCTAGGTGAACAGGGATAGCAGGTATGAGGAAACACGCCCAACGTTTCCACCCGTACAGGGGATCGAACAACGGATAGGTTTACAGCTCTTTTGTGAGACTGTAGTCCTCCCACGCTCGTTAGTACATCACAAAATATTTACAGAAACCTATTAGAGCTCTATAAATGAATCCTGATGTTCTAAAGTAGATTCTGTAAATGGATCTTTAACGCGAGTGGGAGAATTACACACTCAAAGCACGAGGTGAGGCAAGCATACCGGCAGTGTCCCGTGGCCTGGAAGGCAACGCTCTCGCCTCACACACTGAGTGTCCGTGGCTCGATGCCCGGCCGGGTGGAAACATTGGGTACCTGTACCTGGATGTTAGCCGACTAGTGTGAATCGCATCCTGAGGGACAAGATTGAAGGATCACAATGGAAACAAAACAACAGGCACGTAAGTACCCCCCGTCCCCCCGCCTTCTAATAACATGTTCATTTTTTCACTATAATCTACCTTGTCCATAATACTATCGCATTTGCTTTGTCTGTTTCGTAAGGTGAAGTCCAGGATCTATCCTTAATTTATGGTATAACTTAACAAATCTTTGAGGACAATTGTTGTTGCAGAGGTCTGAGCGAAGCTCACACCTCAATGGAACAGAATCAGCAAGACATCCTATTGGGGTAAGTGTTCCACAAGGAAGTGTGCTAGGACCATTGTTATGGAATGTCTACTTCAATGACCTTTATCTCATCCCAGAATCCCAAGCATATGCAGACGACTGTACTCTGACATTCACTTATCCAAGAGAAGAAATGCCAGCTGCTCTAAGCTACATCAATCACCAGCTAAGAGGTACATCAGCTTGGGGAAACCGATGTCAAGTAACATTTGCACCTGAGAAAACACAAATGATGATGGTCTCTAGGCACCATGATGGTAATGCCGGTGCAGTAGTAACTATGAATGGGAGAGTGTTGGTACCTGGAGAGGAAGTTGATATCCTTGGGGTGAAATTTGACTCCAAACTGACCATGAAGAACCACGTTGTAAATCTTGCAAACAAGGCAGCCAGGAAGCTTACAGCACTTCGCCGTATCTCGCATCTGCTTGACAGTAGTGGTTGCAAGATTCTGTAAGAGGCACAAGTACGCTCACACCTTGAGTATGCTCCACTTTCTTGGTTTGCCTGCCCCCCTCCCCTCTCATCTGCGACTGCTTGACAGAGTAGAGAACAGAGCAAGACGTTTCATCTCTCGCCTGGACCCATCCTGGATAAATCTGTCATTTCAGCAGAACCTTCAACACAGGAGGGATGTGGGCGGCCTTACTGCTATGTACAAGGTCAACATTGTCAAAGTACCACACTTGGCTCCACTTCGAGGACAGCGAGAAGCAAGCTTCTATACCACAAGACGGGCAGAAAGCAGCAACTTCACTCTGGCTGTACCCTTCTCCAGAACATCATTTCATCTGAGATCATTTATTCCCAGGATGACTCGAGTCTGGAACACATTCGTACAGTATTATGATGTCAACGAGATAAAGTCAGTTGATCAAATAAAAATGCTGGCCCACAGATGGCTCCAACTCATCCTGTTCCCTACTTGTATGTTTCATAACAATAAAAATGCTTTCAAATGAGCTGATAAGGGTAACAGCTCTTAGCTTGTCAATAAAGTTAGGAATCCTTAACTTGTAAATAGCTTGTCAATAAAGCTAGGGATCCTTAACCTAACCTTGTCAAACCTTGGGTAAAAAAAATAAGGGAAGGTAAGGGAAGGCAAGGGAAGGCAAGGGAATGTAAGGGAAGGTAAGGCAAGGGAAGGTAAGGGAAGGCAAGGGAAGGCAAGGCAAGGCAAGGCAAGGGAAGGCAAGGCAAGGCAAGGCAAGGCAAGGGAAGGTAAGGGAAGGCAAGGGAAGGCAAGGCAAGGCAAGGCAAGGGAAGGTAAGGGAAGGCAAGGGAAGGCAAGGCAAGGGAAGATAAGGGAAGGCAAGGGAAGGCAAGGCAAGGCAAGGCAAGGGAAGGCAAGGCAAGGCAAGGCAAGGGAAGGTAAGGGAAGGCAAGGGAAGGCAAGGCAAGGGAAGGTAAGGGAAGGCAAGGGAAGGCAAGGCAAGGGAAGGTAAGGGAAGGCAAGGGAAGGTAAGGCAAGGCAAGGGAAGGGAAGGATAGGCAAGGGAAGGTAAGGTAAAACAAGGGAAGGTAAGGGAAGGCAAGGGAAGGTAAGGCAGGTAAGGACAGGAAATAAAGAGGTAAAGTAGAAGGCAGGAAGGTAGTGGACTAGGTTAGTGGCCGGTAATATAGGGACTAAAGTTAGTGGCCTGGTAAGTTAGTGGACTAAGTTAGTGGCCTGGTAAGTTAGTGGACTAAGTTAGTGGCCTGGTAAGTTAGTGGCTAAGTTAGTGGCCTGGTAAGTTAGTGGACTAAGTTAGTGGCCTGGTAAGTTAGTGGACTGGTAAGTTAGTGGACCTGGTGTTAGTGGCTGGTAGTTAGTGGACGGTAAGTTAGTGGACCTGGTAAGTTAGTGGACTGCAAGTTAGTGGCTGGTAGTTAGTGGACTGGTAAGTTAGTGGACTGGTAAGTTAGTGGACTGGTAAGTTAGTGGACTAAGTTAGTGGCCTGGTAAGTTAGTGGCCTGGTAAGTTAGTGGACTGGTAAGTTAGTGGACTGGTAAGTTAGTGGACTGGTAAGTTAGTGGACTGGTAAGTTAGTGGACTGGTAAGTTAGTGGACTGGTAAGTTAGTGGACTGGTAAGTTAGTGGACTGGTGTTAGTGGCTGGTGACGGGTATGGCTGGTGTATGCGGTTAGGCGTTATGTGTGTAGTGACTGGTGTGCGTTAGGACGGTGTGGCTGGTGTTAGTGCGTGGACTGTGTTAGCGGATTAGTGCGTGTTAGGTGTGTAGTGACTGTGTTAGTGCTGTTGGACGTTCGTGCTGAATAGCTGGTTAGTGACTGTGTTATGGACTGTTAGTGCTGTTTAGTGACTGTGTTAGGGCTGGTGTTAGTGCTGGTAGTCTGTGAGTGACTGGTTATCGGGCTGGTAGTACTGTTAGTGCTGGTTGTGGTTGTAATGTGGACTGGTCTGTAAGTTGCTGGTTAGTGACTGAAT
The DNA here is from genome assembly GCA_009830355.1 of Cherax destructor. NCBI lineage: Eukaryota > Metazoa > Arthropoda > Malacostraca > Decapoda > Parastacidae > Cherax > Cherax destructor. The sequence continues at coordinate 44,271 of WNWK01001901.1, read as the reverse complement.
TAGTGGATGTTTAGTGGTATTAGTGTGTTAGTACTGGTTATGGCTGGTGTTAGTGACTGTGTAGTGGCTGGTTTTGCTGTGTTGTGGACTGTGTTGTGGCTGTGTGCTGTGTTATGCTGAGTTAGTGGCTGGAAGTTAGGCTGTGTTAGTGACTGTGTAGTGCTGGTTTAGTGACTGAGTATGGTGTAGTCGGTGTTATGGACTGTGTTGGGCTGGTAGTGGACTGTAGTGTTATGGACTGGTAGTAGTAGTAGTGACTGGTGTTAGTGGACTGGTAAGTTAGTGGACTGGGTTAGTGGCTGTAAGTTAGTTGACTGGGTTAGGCTGGTGTTAGTGGACTGGAAGTTAGTGGCTGTGTTAGTGGCTGGTGTTAGTGACTGGTTTAGTGACTGGTAAGTTATGGACTGGTTACTGAGTATGCTGGTGTTGTGGCTGGTGTTAGTGGACTGGAAGTAGGATGGTTAGTGAGGTGTTGGACTGGAGTTAGTGGCTGGTGTTAGTGGACTGGTAAGTTAGTGGCCTGGTGTTAGTGGACTGGTGTTAGTGGCTGTAAGTTAGTGGATGGTAGTTAGTGGACTGGTAGTTAGTGGACTGGTGTTAGTGGCTGGTTTAGTGGCTGGTGTTAGTGGCTGTAGTTAGTGGACTGGTAGTTAGTGGACTGTGTTAGTGGCTGGTGTTAGTGGACTGGTGTTAGTGGCTGGAAGTTAGTGGACTGGTAAGTTAGTGGACTGGTAAGTTAGTGGACTGGTAAGTTAGTGGCCTGGTAAGTTAGTGGACTGGTAAGTTAGTGGATGGTAGTTAGTGGACTGTAAGTTAGTGGACTGGTGTTAGTGGCTGTGTTAGTGGACTGGTGTTAGTGGACTGGTAGTTAGTGACTGGTAGTTAGTGGACTGGTAAGTTAGTAGCCTGGTAGTGGCCTGGTAGTTAGTGGCTGGTAAGTTAGTGGACTGGTAATTAGTGGCTGGTAGTTAGTGGACTGGTAGTTAGTGGCCTGGTAGTTAGTGACTGGTAGTTAGTGGCGGTGTTAGTGGACTGGTAAGTTAGTGGCCTGGTGTTAGTGGACTGGAGTTAGTGGCTGGTAGTTAGTGGACTGGTAAGTTAGTGGCCTGGTAAGTTAGTGGACTGGTAAGTTAGTGGACTGGTAAGTTAGTGGACTGGTAAGTTAGTGGACTGGTAAGTTAGTGGCCTGGTAAGTTAGTGGACTGGTAAGTTAGTGGCCTGGTAAGTTAGTGGACTGGTAAGTCAGTAGCCTGGTAAGTCAGTAGCCTGGTAAGTTAGTGGACTGGTAAGTTAGTGGACTGGTAAGTTAGTGGACTGGTAAGTTAGTGGACTGGTAAGTTAGTGGCCTGGTAAGTTAGTGGACTGGTAAGTTAGTGGACTGGTAAGTTAGTGGACTGGTAAGTTAGTGGACTGGTAAGTTAGTGGACTGGTAAGTTAGTGGCCTGGTAAGTTAGTGGACTGGTAAGTTAGTGGACTGGTAAGTTAGTGGACTGGTGTTAGTGGACTGTAGTTAGTGGCCTGGTGTTAGTGGACTGGTAAGTTAGTGGACTGGTGTTGTTAGTGTGGTAAGTAGGTGTGTTAAGTAGTGTGTTGGACTGGTTAGTGGACTGTTTGGCTGGTTGTGACTGTGTTAGTGGCCTGTGTTAGTGACTGGTTAGTGGCCTGGTGTTAGGATGGTGTTAGTGGCTGTTTAGGCTGGTTAGTGGCCTGTGTGTGACTGGAAAGGCCTGGTGTAGTGACTGGTTAGTGACTGGTTTTGATTAGTTAGTGGACTGGGTTAGTGGCTGGGTTAGTGCGTTTTGGCGGTGTTAGTGACTGGTGTGGCTGGTAAGAGTGCGTTGGACGTTAGGACTGGTAGGACGTGTTAGTGGCTGTGTTAGTGGCTGGTGTTAGTGACTGGTATAGTGGACTGGTGTTAGTGGCTGGTAAGTTAGTGGCTGTGTTAGTGACTGGTGTTAGTGGCTGGTGTGGTGGTAAGTTAGTGGCTGTAAGTTAGTGGACTGGGTTAGTGGACTGGTGTTAGTGGCTGGAAGTTAGTGGAGGTAAGTCAGTGGACTGGTAAGTCAGTGGATTGGTAAGTCAGTGGACTGGTAAGTCAGTGGACTGGTAAGTCAGTGGACTGGTAAGTCAGTGGACTGGTAAGTCAGTGGACTGGTAAGTCAGTGGACTGGTAAGTCAGTGGACTGGTAAGTCAGTGGACTGGTAAGTCAGGGACTGGTAAGTCAGTGGACTGGTAAGTCAGCTTGTGGTCAGTATAATTGGGTTCACTTATATCAGTGGCGGTGATACTGGCCACAGTTTCCTTGCAAATGTTACCGCCGTTCACCTAGCAGTAAACATGTATCTGGGTGCTCGTGCAACCACGTTTGTTGAGCACTAGTCAACGGTCCATCTCCTCATTTTTTTGTATCTGCTGAAGAGGACCTCAACTGGAGGTCAGAATATATAGACTATAATTCTTCGTTGATTTTGTCTCGGGGACCTGGGCGTTACTCTGCTGCTTTGGGTCCCATCCTAAGGATGAGCTTCGAAATGAGTTGAGGTAAGATAACAGAACCTAGCCTATAAATGAGCTGAGGTAAGACAGCAGAACCTAGCCTATAAATGAGCTGAGGTAAATAGCAGAACCTAACCTATAAATGAGCTGAGGTAAAATAGCAGAACCTAACCTATAAATGAGCTGAGGTAAGACAGCAGAACCTAGCCTATAAATGAGCTGAGGTAAGACAGCAGAACCTAGCCTATAAATGAGCTGAGGTAAAATAGCAGAACCTAACCTATAAATGAGCTGAGGTAAAATAGCAGAACCTAACCTATAAATGAGCTGAGGTAAGACAGCAGAACCTAGCCTATAAATGAGCGAGGTAAGACAGCAGAACCTAGCCTATAAATGAGCTGAGGTAAAATAGCAGAACCTAACCTATAAATGAGCTGAGGTAAAATAGCAGAACCTAACCTATAAATGAGCTGAGGTAAGACAGCAGAACCTAGCCTATAAATGAGCAGAGGTAAGATAGCAGAACCTATCCTATAAATGAGCTGAGGTAAGATAGCAGAACCTAACCTATAAATGAGCTGAGGTAAGATAGCAGAACCTAGCCTATAAATGAGCTGAGGTAAGATAGCAGAACCTAGCCTATAAATGAGCTGAGGTAAGAGAGCAGAACTTAGCCTATAAATGAGCTGAGGTAAGATAGCATAACCTAGCCTATAAATGAGCTGAGGTAAGAGAGCAGAACCTAGCCTATAAATGAGCTGAGGTAAGATAGCAGAACCTAGCCTATAAATGAGCTGAGGTAAGAGAGCATAACCTAGCCTATAAATGAGCTGAGGTAAGATAACAGAACCTAGCCTATAAATGAGCTGAGGTAAGACAGCAGAACCTAGCCTATAAATGAGCTGAGGTAAGATAGCAGAACCTAGCCTATAAATGGGCTGAGGTAAGACAGCAGAACCTAGCCTATAAATGAGTTGAGGTAAGATAGCAGAACCTAGCCTATAAATGGGCTAAGACAGCAGAACCTAGCCTATAAATGAGCTGAGGTAAGATAGCATAACCTAGCCTATAAATGAGCTGAGGTAATAGAGCAGAACCTAGCCTATAAATGAGCTGAGGTAAGATAGCATAACCTAGCCTATAAATGAGCTGAGGTAAGATAACAGAACCTAGCCTATAAATGAGCTGAGGTAAGACAGCAGAACCTAGCCTATAAATGAGCTGAGGTATGATAGAAGAACCTAGCCTATAAATGGGCTAAGAGAGCAGAACTTAGCCTATAAATGAGCTGAGGTAAGATAGCATAACCTAGCCTATAAATGAGCTGAGGTAAGATAACAGAACCTAGCCTATAAATGAGCTGAGGTAAGACAGCAGAACCTAGCCTATAAATGAGCTGAGGTAAGATAGCAGAACCTAGCCTATAAATGGGCTGAGGTAAGACAGCAGAACCTAGCCTATAAATGAGTTGAGGTAAGATAGCAGAACCTAGCCTATAAATGGGCTAAGACAGCAGAACCTAGCCTATAAATGAGCTGAGGTAAGATAGCATAACCTTGCCTATAAATGAGCTGAGGTAATAGAGCAGAACCTAGCCTATAAATGAGCTGAGGTAAGATAGCATAACCTAGCCTATAAATGAGCTGAGGTAAGATAACAGACCTAGCCTATAAATGAGCTGAGGTAAGATAGAAGAACCTAGCCTATAAATGGGCTAAGACAGCAGAACCTAGCCTATAAATGAGCTGAGTTAAGATAGCAGAACCTAGCCTATAAATGAGCTGAGGTAAGATAGCAGAACCTAGCCTATGAATGAGCTGAGGTAAGACAGCAGAACCTAGCCTATAAATGAGCTGAGGTAAGATATCAGAACCTAGCCTATAAATGAGCTGAGGTAAGATAGCAGAACCTAGCCTATAAATGAGCTAAGCTAAGATAGCAGAACCTAGCCTATAAATGAGCTGAGGTAGCACATCATAACCAGTAATGCAACGTTTCGCCACGCGTGATTCCTTGAGTCCTGATACAGAGTGACTGAGACCCGAGTGTATGTAGTGACAGGAGTCAGGGAAAAGCTGCGAGTGTAGTAATAGTGATGGTAGTTGTAGTAGTGGTGGTGGTGGTGGTAGTAGTATTAGTAATAGTAGTAGTAGTAGTGGTAGTAGTAGTAGTAGTGGTAGAAGTAGTAGTAGTGGTAGTAGTAGTACATAAGTGTCTTCCACATATTGTCGGTATCACCATATCATTTCTCAGTCTAGACCGAACTCAGACCGAGGAAGAGAATTTTGACCACAACAGCGACCAACCAACACCAAGAGAAAGTTAGGCAACAGACCACACATGCAACTGATGTGACATTGTATTGTGGCAATAAAGTGTTGTATTAAGACCAAAACAAGAGTTGTGACGATCTAACGAAGAAGCTTTAATAATTTTGAATATGAAAGAAAAGTGAAGGTTTAATCACACACACACAAACACACACACACACACACACACACACACACACACACACACACACACACACACACACACACACACACACACACATATACACACACACAAGCACAGCCGCTGAGAGATAAGCACATTACCAGACCGACACATTTACATATATCTGTCTTACCTGTAAAGCTGATCGACTGACAGGAGAGTCGACCCGTGAGGAGCTTCTGAGAGTAACGACCCTCGGCCGCCTCTCTGATCCCCTTGATCCCGGGATCACCAGCTGGATCCTCAGACGAGATGGAGAGAACCTTCCTCCAGTCTTCAGCAAGGAGTAGTCTCCAAGTGTAAGTTCTACGACCAGCCTACTCAATCACAACCGACTAGACTTTCCTCAAATGTTCCCCGTCAGCCAGGTATGGACGAGGCTTCGTGGCATAACACTGTCTGGTAGGCGCGTGAATGAGCTTCGCCTTTTAATACAAATTATATTCCAAAATGAGTCAGTGTTGTAGAGAAGTTTGTTGGGGCTACGAGTAGAAAAAAAAATATTTTTCAGATAGTTTCTAAAATCCTGGAAATGTCACATAAACCTCCGATAAAATGGTTTTAAATTCAGCGTCTCTGAAAAAAACGGGGATAATTATATTAAGCTAGAGTATATTAATTATAATAAAGTAGGGTATATAAATTATATTAAGCAAAAGTATATTAATTATATAAAGCTAGGATATATTAATTATATTAACGTCGGGTGTATTAATAATATTAAACTAGGGTATATTGATTACTTTAAGCAAGGGTATATTAATTACTCTGCCGAATATACCAACTAGATATTATGTTAAGTTTTGTATATACGACGATTATATGCCTGTTATATGCGTTGTTTGTCTTAAGTTTTAAGTATTGTGCTGAGGGCAGTTGCTGAGTATAATATTAGTGAGTTTGGAACACTGAGACCAGAGGTAACCTCACTGACTCACAGGTGGAACACTGAGACCAGAGGTAACCTCACTGACTCACAGGTGGAACACTGAGACCAGAGGTAACCTCACTGACTCACAGGTGGAACACTGAGACCAGAGGTAACCTCACTGACTCACAGGTGGAACATTGAGACCAGAGGTAACCTCACTGACTCACAGGTGGATCACTGAGACCAGAGATAACCTCACTGACTCACAGGTGGAACACTGAGACCAGAGGTAACCTCACTGACTCACAGGTGGAACATTGAGACCAGAGGTAACCTCACTGACTCACAGGTGGAACACTGAGACCAGAGGTAACCTCACTGACTCACAGGTGGAACACTGAGACCAGAGGTAACCTCACTGACTCACAGGTGGAACATTGAGACCAGAGGTAACCTCACTGACTCACAGGTGGAACACTGAGACCAGAGGTAACCTCACTGACTCACAGGTGGAACACTGAAACCAGAGGTAACCTCACTGACTCACAGGTGGAACACTGAGACCAGAGGTAACCTCACTGACTCACAGGTGGAACACTGAGACCAGAGGTAACCTCACTGACTCACAGGTTCAATGTAATATGTGAGGTTATTATTATCATAGTCAAGTAGTGCTTATGCAGTGCCTGGAAAATACGAGGAAATCATTTTTGATCCGAGGAAATGGTGAGTAGTTTCATTTCCTGCCATCAATGATTCATCAGCGTGAGTGAAACTCCATCAAGGTGCCACCCACCTCCCCTCTGACCCTGCGTCACACAAGGTGGTGCCACCCACCTCCACTCTGACCCTGCGTCACACAAGGTGGTGCCACCCACCTCCACTCTGACCCTGCGTCACACAAGGTGGTGCCACCCACCTCCACTCTGACCCTGCGTCACACAAGGTGGTGCCTCCCACCTCCACTCTGACCCTGCGTCACACAAGGTGGTGCCACCCACCTCCACTCTGACCCTGCGTCACACAAGGTGGTGCCACCCACCTCCACTCTGACCCTGCGTCACACAAGGTGGTGCCACCCACCTCCATATATATATATATATATATATATATATATATATATATATATATATATATATATATATATATATATATATATATTAGGTACCACCTCTGGAACTGAGCTGGGGACCCTCATCCTCAGAGAAAAGAATAAACTTACTTCAGGGAAAACTCAAGGTTCTCCCTGGAGATGTTTGAATATTGTCTTCTCCTACCACCCCCTATATTCTATATTCTATATAGACTTTATTTAAAGACAAAATACATTGACAAAAATACAATAAGGAGTATAACAACATTGACAACATCTCAGAGCCTACATCTCGAATACTTCGTCCAGCTCCCCGGCGGTGGGCCGCGTGCCCAGAATGCTGCAGACATTTTCCCTCTGGATCGCAACACTGAGTCTCTGAAAGAGGAAGCTCGCCGCTTTGTGATCCTTGGTTCCTGTGATGCGTTTTTCATCCAGCTCTTTGAGGAACTTACCCCCATGCTCCAAGGGTCTACGACCCTACTGGGATGAAGTCATAGCAAGGGGGCAGGTCTTCATATTTTCGGGTCTTCTGGGTCTCCCTGTAGCTGGCAGCTCCACCCCCTTCAGCTTCAGACTATAGCAAGTAGGTGTCCGCCAATGTGGTGGCACAGGTGAAGTCCTAGGCAATCTGCTTACCATCCTTCCAGAGCAGCATAGTGGCTCAATCAGGACGCTTTTGACTTTCCGTCAGACCTCTGTACTTGGGGTTCCCGTTCAGCTGGGCAACGGGCTTTAGCGAGGTTTCTCTTTATGATGTCATTGACCTCCTCATGTCTAGCATAGTTCCCTTCTGATGTGTGACACACGAGACCATGAAGACCGAATTGATCAGCCGTCGCCCTGCCGCAAATACACCTATGTCCGATGAGTATGGGGGCGGCTAGGCGAAGAGTAACACCAATCCGAATGACCTGTGGGTCGAGTCGAGTGCCCAGAGAGGAATTGGGAACAGCTAAAAGGAAATCTGAATGTGGTGCCTTCACCGCTAGGAGACAAGCTTTGTCCTTTCCTGAAGCTTTGGTTAGCATTGTGTTGGCGATTTTTTCCATGATCGGTTTGTCCCAGTGGAACTGTTTGTGCTTTTTGGGATATATATATATATATATATATATATATATATATATATATATATATATATATATATATATATATATATATATATATATATATAATATCATGCCGATATATATATATAATATCATGCCGAATATGTAAAGCTGGTCAATTAGCAAGAACTCATTTAAAATTAAGTCATTTCTAAAATTTTCTCTTATAAATTTAAAGATATATATTTTTCATTTGTGTTAATGTAAAAATTAAGGATTTTGTACCAAAAGAACCATAGAAAATTTACCTAACCTTAATATAACAAGCGCAATTTAATTTAGCTTGTCAGCCTTGTTAACAAGAATAATAATGATAATAATAATAATAATAATAATAATAATAATAATAATAATAATAATAATAATAATAATAATAATAATAATAATAATAATAATAAATCTCTATTTCTATAAGTACATGAAACAATTTATATAGACCTAGCTGACATCAGTGACATACTATATAGAAAGCTCCTGGGCAAATTAGGTTAGTTTTGTCCTCAGGATGAGACCCACACCAGTCACCTAACACCAAGTTACATATTTATCACTAGGTGAACAGGGTCAGCAGGTCTCTGAAGGGAACACGCCCAAATGTTTCCACTCGTACCGGTTATCGAACCATGGACCTCAGTGTGTGAGCTGAGGGAGCTAGCAACGAGCTAAGGGGCACAAGCATGTTTTCTTCCCAGGCCGGGCACGTCAGTGGACCTCAAGGATGGTTTCAAGTTATTTCATTCTCCTCCTGTATGTTCTCACCTCACAAGCGATTTTTATGTGATTGCATCTTCTATCTCCTGAATCATTATATTTTAATCTCACACCTGACATTTAATCCCATACCTGACATTTAATCCCACACCTGACATTTAATCCCACACCTGACATTTAATCCCACACCTGACATTTAATCCCACACCTGACATTCACTTATTTTACACCCCCATATTATTATTACAATGAAGTATACACCCCATAAGTAAATATAATAAACAACCACAGTGACATCATAAATCCCTGTTTAACATCTACTTTTGCAAGAAAATAGTCTCTTCTCTTCTGCATACTCTAACCTGAGCCTCACTATTCGCATAACAGCTCTACACTGCTTACACTAACCTATTACTTATTCAACACTTATCACATTCATTTTCGAAATCCATAAATCCGACAAATGATTCATTACCTATAATCTAAATATTGTTTCTTATGTTCTTTTATGTAAACATTGGATGTACACATCTCTACTCTTCGTGCCGCTGCAATCATACTTTCTTTCATGCCCCTCATTCGTTAAATAATAATTTTGCCATCTGCTTTACCCCGCTGTAATTACTTTTAGCGTAAAAATAACCAAAGGTAAACCCATGTGGGTCATACAGCATCACTTTACAGAGGCCCAGAGTGGAGCTCAACACTTATACAGTCTCCAACTTGGACTTCAATCAATACCAGCACGAGGCTCAAGCTTCACTTCTCTCAAGCTTTCCACGGCTCCTGAATTTGAAGCTGAGGATTACATGAAAATTTTCATCCTTCCCAGAATCCTTCAGATGCCGAAGACCGCAGCAACATGTTCAATTTCCTGGATGATATATTATATATATATATATATATATATATATATATATATATATATATATATATATATATATATATATATGTCGTGCCGATTAGGTAAAACTTGCGATTTTGGCTTAAATAGCAACGCTCACCTTGCCATATAAGACAAGTGAAAATTTGTATATGCAATAATTTCGCCAAAATCATTCTGAACATAACGAAAAAAATATATTTCATTGTGTTTGTTTATTATTAAATTAATGTTAACGTATCTAAAATATATTTAGTTGGGTTAGGCTAAATTAAATTGCGTTTGTTGTAATAAGGTTAGGTAGGTTTTCAAAGTTTCTCTTGGTACAAAATTATAAATTTTTACATTAACATAAATGAAAAAAATATATCTATAAACGTATAGGAGAAAATTTTAGAAAGAACTTAATTTTAGATGAGTTCTTGCTAATTGACCAGTTTTACCTAATCGGCACGACATATATATATATATATATATATATATATATATATATATATACTATGCAAAACAACTATTGTGAAAGAATAGGGAAAGTCCAAGCGCTTTCACGAAAGCGCTTGGAATTTCGCTATTCTTTCACAGTTGTTGTTTTGTATATTGTGATATCACCTGTTTACTGTGATCTTATTGCATATCTAGTGCATAAACAACACCCAGTGTTGGACCTCTGCTTAAACGAGATGGGACTTATACAGATGACAACAACAAAAATGTGAGATAAGTCCCAGTTTGACTCAGCGTTTATGACCGAGACAAAATTTGGTTAATGCAAAAATTTATGTTATTATTCTAACACCACAAGACTTTAAAATAAATAAATAAATAAATAATGGCCGTGCACTGTGGCCCAGGCACAGTGCACGGCCATGTTCGTCCGTGTTCATCAAGGACTGCAAGAAACCCCTTTTACGTGCCTTAAGTATTCTATGGAGAAGGATCATGGACACAGGGGTCATCCCACACTCACTAAAAACAACAGACATAACCGCACTCCACAAAGGTGGCAGTAAAGCAATTGTAAAGAATTACAGACCGATAGCACTAACGTCCCATATCATAGGCACCACCGCTACCCCAACTACTGGACCACTATGACATGGTCTTGGATGCTCTGGATGAAAACCAGAATGCAGATATAGTATACACAGACTTTTCGAAAGCCTTCAAAAAGTGCGATCATGGTGTAATAGCACGAAATGCGTGATAAAGGAATAACAAGAAAAGTGGGTAGATAGATCTGCAACTTCCTAACAAATAGAACACAAAGAGTAATAATAAACAGTAAAGTCAGAGGCGGCTACAGTGAAAAGCTCTCTTCCACAAGGTACAGTACTCACTCCCATCCTGTTCGTCATACTCATTTAAGAACATAAGAAAGGAGGAACACTGCAGCAGGCCTACTGGCCCATGTGAGGCATGTCCAATTCACCCACCGGTGAAGACCGCGTCCTCCTTTGCGGATGACACCCGAATTTGCATGAGTGTCATCCTTCGAAGACACTGCAAATCTCCAAGCGGATATCAACCAAATCTTTAAATGTTCCTATGAAAACAATATTAAGTTCAATGAAGATAAATTTCAATTATTCCGCTATGGAAGATTCGAAGAAATTAAAACTGTATCGGAGTATAAAACAAATTCCAAACACACAATAGAGCGATAAACTAATGTGAAGAAGCTGGGAGTGATAATGTCAGAAAATCTCACTTTCAAAGATCACAACAATTTATCAACCGCATCTGCTACGAAAATGATAGGATGAATAATGAGAACCTTCAAAACTAGAGATGCCAAACCCTTGTTCTCTCTAGGTTGGAATATTACTGTACACTAACGGCCCCTTTCAAGGCAGGCGAAACTGAGGACCTTGAAAAAATACAGAGAACTTTCACGGTATGTATCAGTACGATAAAGCACTTAAATTACTGGGAACGGTTGAAGTCCTTTGATTTGTACTCCCTGGAACGCAGGCGAGAAAGATACATAATAATATACACTTAGAAAATCCTAGAGGAACTAGTTCCAACTCTGCACACAAAAATCACTCCCTACGAAAGCAGAAGACTCAGCATGAGACGCAGCAAGGGACCCCACGACTTCGCTAAGAGACAACACAGTACGTGTCAGGGGCCCAACACTTTTCAACTGCCTCCCAGCATAAATAAGGGGGATTACCAATAGACCCCTGGCTGTCTTCAAGAGGGCGCTGGACAGGCACCTAAAGTCAGTACCCGACCAGCCGGGCTGCGGTCCGTACGTCGGGTTGCCTGCGGCCAACAGTAACAGCCTGGTTGATCCACCGCGAGGCCTGATGACGGACTGGGCCTTGGGGGCGTTGACCCCCGAAATCCTCTCCAGGTATAAACAAGGAAACCAGGGAAACAAGAAGATGGGTCAGGTCTTATCAATTAATTTGATTGAGAATCTGGAATAATTTTTGAAGTTTAATAAACTGAGAAAGAGTTGAGAGCAAATAAAATAGAACAAACAAAAACAGAAAAGGAAGATTGTTAGACGGTGAGTTGATGGAGGGAATATTTTGTGTGGTTCAATTTTGAGGGTAAAAGTAAGGCAGATTTCGTGACCACGGCAAAAACGAATAACAAATTTTAGAGGTGAGCCAGATTATTATCATCATGGGGGAGCACTAAACCCGTGGGATTATACAGCGCCTGTGCGAGGAGGGATGGAAGGCATTCAGGCTCAATTCAGGGAACTGGAGCACAGATCCAATTCCCTAGATCAAGAGTCCCTCACCAGCGTCAAGGAACCTCCTTGAGGAGGAGAGGGTTAGTTTGGGGGAAAGAAGCAGTTGAATGTAAACATGTAGAAAAAATGTATAAAACGAAATGTAGAAAATATAAAGAACAATGTAAAGAAAATAAACAATGTAAGAAAATTAAACATGTAAAAAGTAAAATGTAAAAACAATGTAAAGAAAATGTAAAACATGTAAAGAAAATGTAAAAACAATGTAAAGAAAAGAAGAATGTAAAAGAAAGAAAATGTAAAGAAAATGTAAAAAACAATGTAAAGAAATATGTAAAAAACAAATGTAAAGAAAATGTAAAACAATGTAAAAGAAAATGTAAAAACAATATGAAAATATGTAAAACAAATGTAAAGAAAATGTAAAAACTAATGTAAAGAAAATGTAAAACAATGTAAAAGAAAATATGTAAAAAGCAAATGTGAAAATGTAAAACGTAAATGTAGAAAATGTAAAACAATGTAAAGAAAATATGTAGAACAATGTAAAAGAAAATGTAGTAAAAGCAAATGTAAAGAAAATGTAAAACAATTAGAAAATGTAAAGACAATGTAAAGAAAATGTAAAAGACAATGTAAAGAAAATGTAAAAACAGATGTGAAAAATGTAAAAACAATGTAAAGAAAATGTAAGAACAGTGTAAGAATTAATGAACAGTGTAGAGAAATATGTAAAAGCAATGTAAAGAAATGTGTAAAGACAAATGTAAAGAAAATGTGAAAGAAATGTAAAGAAAATGTAAACAATGTAAAGAAAATATGTAAAAACAATGTAAAGAAAATGTAAAAACAATGTAAAGAAATGTAAAAACATGTAAAATTTTGTAAACAAAAAGTAAAGAAAATGTAAAACAATGTAAAGAAAATGTAAAGCAAAATGTAAAAAGAAAAATTAAAAACAAATGTAAAGAAAATTAAAAAAAATATAAAAAAAAATGTAAAAAAATGTAAAGAAAATATTAAAAACAATGTAAAGAAAAATGTAAAAAAAATGTAAAAAATTGTAAACAATGTAAAAGAAAATGTAAAAACAAATGTAAAGAAAATGTAAAATGTAAAGAAAATGTAAAAAAATGTAAAGAAAATGTAGGAAATGTAAAAAAATTAAGACAAAGGAAAAATGTAAAGAAATGTAAAAAAATGTAAGTTGTAAAAAAATGTAAAGAAAAATGTTAAAACAATTAAAAAAATGTAAAAAAAATGTAAAAAAAAGAAATATACAAAAGACAATGTAAAGAAAATGTAAAAATGTAAAGACAAATGTAAAGAAAATGTAAAAACAAAAGTAAAAGAAAATGTAAAAGAACAATGTAAAGAAAATGTAAGACAAAATGTAAAGAAAATATTAAAACAATGTAAAGAAAATGTAAAAAAATAAAAGAAAATGTAAAACATGTAAGAAAATGTAAAGCAAAAATTTTAAAAAATGTGAAGAAAATGTAAAAAATATTAAAAACAATGTAAAGAAAATGTAAAAACAATGAAAAAATGTAAAAGAAAGAAAATGTAAAAAGAAAATTGAAAAAAGTAGAAAATGTAAAAATATGAAAGAAACAATGTAAAGAAAAATGTAAAAACAATGTAAAGAAAATGTAAGAAATTAAAGAAAATGTAAAGAACAATGAAAAAAATGTAAAGACATGTAGAAAATGTAAAACAGTTAAAGAAAATGTAAAACATGTAAAGAAATGTAAAACAGATGAATAAAAAAATGTAAAAAAATGTAAAGAAAATTAAATGAAAGAAATGTAAAAAAAAATTAAAACATGTAAAGAAAATGTAAACAAATGTAAAAGAGAAAAGATGTAAAAATGTAAAAGAAAATGTAAACAAGTAAAGAAAATTCAAAAGGAAAATGTAAACAATGTAAAGAAAATGTAAAGAACAAGTAAAGAAAAATGTAAAGACAAAAATGAAAATGTAAAGCAAAAGTAAAGAAAATGTAAAAAAATTAAAAGAAAATGTAAAAACAATGTAAAAAATGTAAAAACAATGTAAAAAAAATAAAGAAAATGTAAAAATGTAAAAGAAAATGTTAAACAAATGTAAAGAAAATTTGTAAAAAGAAAATGTAAACAAATGTAAAAAAATGTAAGAAAATGTAAAAAAAGGTTTTAAGAAAAAAAATGTAAAAAAAATGTAAAGAAAATTAAAGAAAATGTAAAGAAAAATGTAAAAAAATTAAAAAAATAAAAAAGAAAGAAAATGTAAAACAATGTAAAAAGAATAAAAAAATGTAAAGAAATGTAAAACAAATGTAAAGAAAATGTAAAAACAAATGTAAAGAAAATATGTAAAAACAAAATGTAAAGAAAATGTAAGAACAAATGTAAAGAAAATTGTAAAAAACAAATGTAAAGAAAATGTAAAAAAAATGAAAATGTAAAGCAATGTAAAGAAAATATGTAAAACAAATGTAAAGAAAATTTAAAAGCAAATGTAGAAGAATGTGTAGAGACAGTGTGAGGAATGTTAACAGGGAAGAATAAACAGCTAGATAGATAAGATTAAAGACACAGATGATAAAAGCAGGTGGGGATATACTGAAGTATTGAAGCAGTTGGTGTATTTGGTCGACGTATGTATAATAGAAGGGGAGGTACGTAAAGGTGGTACCTAGGTTGGTATCTAGGAAGTCCCAGGGAGGTACAGGGAGTGGAGGTACCTGGGAGATGCTAAGGAGGGAGGAAGTCTAGGGTGTTACCAGGGAGGTACCTAGGGAGTATAGGGGAGTACAAGGGGAGGTAATCTAGGAGATGTAGGGAAAGGTACCAGAAAAATGTAACCTAGAGATGTGTAACAAGGATGGTACCAGGGGTGTACTAAGGGAGGTACCTAGGGTGGACCAGGGAGTGTCTAGGGAGGTAAATAGGGGAGGTATCTAGGGGCGGTACCTAGGGGAGGTACCTAGGAGAGGTACCTAGGGGAGGTACCTAAGGATTAGCAGAGAGCCTGCATAGTTTCATTGTTATTATTTATTATTATAATTATAACTAAGCGCCAAACACATCAGGGTCACACAGCACTGCAGGGTAAGGTACGCTAAAGGTGTAATATACTTCATCAGAGAGCAGTGAGAGTGTAGGTTATCACAGAGGTAGAGTTAGTAAGGCCGGTGAGGAGTGCTACACGAAGTCTAACCTAAGTCGGTGTAATAAAGCTGTTGCTGATAAAAAGTCAAAGAGAGAACCTATGTCAAGAATGAACAATCAACAGAGGAAGGATAAAAAGAAAATGTATCAGCAGATGGAGGAATAAAAGGGCAAATGTACGTCAACTAGGAGGAGGACAAAAGAAAGAGACAATGTATATCAACGAGAGGAAGGATAAAGAAAGGAGACAGTATAATCAACAGAGGAAGGAATAAAGAGCAGTAACGTCAACTAGGAGGGAGGATAAGAAAAGGGCAATGTACGTCACTAGGAGGAGGACAAAAAGAGCAGTATAAATCACAAGGAGGAGGATAAAGAAAGGAGCAGTATAAATCACTAGGAGAGGATAAAAAGACAGTTAACGTCAACTAGGAGGAGGATAAAAAGAGCAGTATACGTCAACGAGAGGAGGAAAAATAAAGGAGCAGTATACGTCAGCGTGGAGGGAGGATAAAGAAAGGGCAGTATACGTCAGCTAGGAGGGAGGATAAAGAAAGGGCAGTATACGTCAGCGAGGAGGGAGGATAAAGAAAGGGCAGTATACGTCAGCGTGGAGGGAGGATAAAGAAAGGGCAGTATACGTCAGCGAGGAGGGAGGATAAAGAAAGGGCAGTATACGTCAGCGAGGAGGGAGGATAAAGAAAGGGCAGTATACGTCACGGAGGAGGATAAAAAAGGAGCAGTATACGTCAGCGAGAGGAGGATAAAAAGGAGCAGTATACGTCAACGAGGAGGAGGATAAAGAAAGGGCAATAGTCGTCAACGAGAGGAAGGATAAAAAGGGCAATGTACGTCACGAGGAGGAGGATAAAGAAGGGCAATTACGTCACGAGGAGGAGGATAAGAAGGGCAGTATACGTCACAGGAGGAGGATAAAGAAGCAGTATACGTCAACGAGAGGAGGATAAAAAAGGGCAATGTACGTCACGAGAGGAAGGATAAAGAAAGGCAATGTACGTCACGAGGAGGAGGATAAAAAGGGCAATGTATGTACGTCAGCGAGAGTGAGGATAAAAGGAGCAATGTACGTCACGAGGAGGAGGATAAAAAGGGCAATGTACGTCAACGAGAGGAGGATAAAAAAGGGCAATGTACGTCAGCGAGAGGAAGGATAAAAAGGGCAATGTATGTACGTCAACGAGGGGGGAGGATAATGAAAAGGAGCAATGTACGTCAGCGAGGAGGAGGATAAAAAAGAGCAATTACTCACGAGAGGAGGATAAAAAGGGCAATGTACGTCACAGGAGAGGATAAAAAGGAGCAGTATACATCACGAGAGGAGGATAATGAAAGAGCAATGTACGTCAACGAGGAGGAGGATAAAGAAAGGGCAATTACGTCAGCGAGGAGGAGGATAAAAAAGGGCAATGTACGTCACGAGATGGAGGATAAAAAGGGCAATGTACGTCACGAGGAGGAGGATAATGAAAGGGCAATGTACGTCAGCGAGGAGGGAGGATAAAGAAAGGGCAGTATACGTCAGCGAGGAGGGAGGATAAAGAAAGGGCAATGTACGTCAGCGAGGAGGGAGGATAAAGAAAGGGCAATGTACGTCAGCGAGGAGGGAGGATAAAGAAAGGGCAATGTACGTCAGCGAGGAGGGAGGATAAAGAAAGGGCAATGTACTTCCTTTGTATAAGAGAACAAGAGAAAACAGAAAAAGTAAGAATTATAGGGGAATAAGCCTGTTGAGTATACATGGTAAAGTGTATGGCAGAATTGTTATTGAGAGAGGGGAAGAAAGTGCAGAGGAACTTGAGGTTTTAGGAAGGTAGGGGATGCGTTGACCCCCGGAACACCCCTCCAGGTAGGAAGGGGATGCGTTGACCCCCGGAACACCCCTCCACATAGGTTGGGGATGCGTTGACCAGGAACACCACCGGTAGGTAGGGGATGCGATTGACCGAACACCTCAGGTAGGTAGGGGATGCGATGACCCCGGAACACCTCCAGGTATGAAGTGGATGCGTTGACCCGAACACCTCCAGGTAGGTAGGGGATGCGTTGACCCCGGAACACCCTCCAGGTAGGTAGGGATGCGTTGACCCGGAACACCTCAGGTAGGTAGGGGATGCGTTGACCCCGGAACACCTCCACGAGGTAGAGTGATGCTGACCGGAGACACCCTCCGTGTAGGAAGGGGATGCGTTGACCCGGAACACCCTCCAGGTAGGAAGGGATGCGTTGACACAGACACCCTCCAGGTAGAAGGGGATGCGTTGAACCGGAACACCTCAGGTAAAATAGGGGATCGTTGACCCCGAACACCTCAGGAGGTAAGGGATGCTTGACCGAACACCTCAGTAGGAAGGGATGCGTTGACCTCGAAGACCCTCCACATAGGTAGGGGATGCGTTGATCCCCAGGACCCAGGTAGATGGGGATGCGTTGACCCCCGGAACACCCCTCCAGGTAGGTAGGGGATGCGTTGACACCCGGAACACCCCTCCAGTAGGTAGAGGATGCGTTGACTCCAGGAACACCCCTCCAGGTAAGTAGGGGATGCGTTGACCCCCGGAACACCCCTCCACATAGGTAGGGGATGCGTTGACCCCCGGAACACCCCTCCAGATAGGTAGGGGATGCGTTGACTCCCGGAACACCCCTCCAGGTAGGTAGGGGATGCGTTGACCCCGGAACACCCTCCACCTAGGTAGGGGATGCGTTGACCCCCGGAACACCCCTCTAGGTAGGTAGGGGATGCGTTGACGCCCGGAACACCCCTCCAGGTAGGTAGGGGATCCGTTGATCTCCGGAACACCCCTCCAGGTAGATAGGGGATCCGTTGACCCCCTGAACACCCCTCCAGGTAGGTAGGGGATAGGTTGACCCCCGGAAAACCCCTCCATATAGGTAGGGGATGCGTTGACCCCCTCGGAACACCACTCCAGGTAGATAGGTAGGGGATGCGTTGACCCCCGGAACACCCCTCCAGGTAGGTAGGGGATGCGTTGACCAACAGAACACTCCTCCAGGTAGGTAGGGGATGCGTTGACCCATGGAACTCCCCTCCACATAGATAGGGGATGCGTTGACCCACGGAACACCACTCCAGGTAGATAGGTAGGGGATGCGTTGACCCCCGGAACACCCCTCCAGGTAGGTAGGGGATGCGTTGACCCCCAGAACACCCCTCCAGGTAGGTAGGGGATGCGTTGACCCATGGAACACCCCTCCACATAGGTAGGGGATGCGTTGACCCCACGGAACACCACTCCAGGTAGATGGTAGGGGATGCGTTGACCCAAGGAACACCCTCCAGGTAGGTAGGGGATGCGTTGACCCCGAACATCCCTCCAGGTAGGTAGGGGATGCGTTGACCCCCGGAACACCCCTCCAGGTAGGTAGGGGATGCGTTGACCCCGGAACACCTCCAGGTAGGTAGGTGATGCGTTGACCCCCGGAACACCCCTCCACATAGGTAGGGGATGCGTTGACCCCCGGAACACCCCTCTAGGTTGGTAGGGGATCCGTTGACCCCAGAACACCCCTCCAGGTAGGTTGGTGATGCGTTGACCCCCGGAACACCCCTCCAGGTAGGTAGGGGATGCGTTGACCCATGGAACACCCCTCCACATAGGTAGGGGATGCGTTGACCCCACGGAACACCACTCCAGGTAGATAGGTAGGGGATGCGTTGACCCAAGGAACACCCCTCCAGGTAGGTAGGGGATGCGTTGACCCCCGAACATCCCTCCAGGTAGGTAGGGGATGCGTTGACCCCCGGAACACCCCTCCAGGTAGGTAGGGGATGCGTTGACCCCCGGAACACCCCTCCAGGTAGGTAGGTGATGCGTTGACCCCCGGAACACCCCTCCACATAGGTAGGGGATGCGTTGACCCCGGAACACCCCTCTAGGATGGTAGGGGATCCGTTGACCCCCAGAACACCCCTCCAGGTAGGTTGGTGATGCGTTGACCCCCGGAACACCCCTCCAGGTAGGTAGGGGATGCGTTGACCCCGGAACACCCTATCCAAGTAGGTAGGAGATGCGTTGAACAAGTGTTGACATTGAAGTACAGAATATCAAAACAAAATACTTAAAGATAAGGAACTGTACGTCGAATATAGGTATTAAAGTAAGGTGGATAGGGAAGCAATATGGCGGATGTTGTAAACATATGTCTGATTAGTAGTAGGTTAGTGAAAGCAGCAAAAATTTGTATGAGAAGAGTGAGGCTGAGGTGAGGGGATGTGGCAGAGGAGGACGACCAGTAAAACTAGGCCTTAGACAGGGACGTGTGATGTCATCATGGTTGTTTAACGTATAGATGGAGTTGTACAAGCAGTGAACGCTAGGGTGTCGTGCCGAATAGGTAAAACTGGTAAATTAGCAAAAACTCATTTAAAATTAGGTCCTTTCTAGAATTTTCTCTTATACGTTTAATGATATATTTTTTTCGTTTATGTTAATTTAAAAATTAATAATTTTATTCCAGAAAAACCTTTCAAAACTTACCTAACCTTATTATAAGAGGCGCAATTTAATTTAGCCTAATCCAACAATATATATTTTAGATAAGTTTACAGCAATTTAGTAATAAACAAACAATGAAATATATATATTTTTTAAGTTCAGAATGTTTTTTGCGAAATTATTGCATGCACTAATTTTCGCTTGCAATTGTCGGCAAGAAGTGCGTTGCTATTTAAGCCGAAATCGCAAGTTTTACCTATTCGGCACGACATCTATATATATAAATAAATATATTATATATATATATATATATATATATATATACACACACACGCACCTCCCAGTGCGACTAGGAGGTATAGGGGTGCCCAAAGCAAGGCAGGTAGCTTTACCTGCATTTCTGTCATCGTGTTTGGCCTCCTGTGGATTAGTCAAGAAGATTGTCCCCGAACGCTTGAGAGGTGTGGTGGGAGCTCAGGACCCCAGGTTCATTGAAGCAGCTGAGCGATGGGACATCCTGGCAGACTCCTCCAGTAGACCAGTTCCTCCCAAAGAGCACAAAGAGTCCCACTGGGACAAACCGATCATGGAAAAAATTGCCAACACAATGCTCACCAACGCTTCAGGAAAGGACAACGCTCGTCTTCTAGCGGTGAAGGCACAACACTCAGGAGATTTCCTTCTAGGTGTTCCCAATTCCTCTCTGGGGACTCGACTCGGATTGGTGTTGCTCTTCGCCTAGCCGCCCCCATACTCACCGAACATAGGTGTATTTGCGGCAGGGCGACGGCTGATCAATTCGGACTTCATGGTCTCGTGTGTCACACATCATAAGGGAAGTATGCTAGACATGAGGAGGTCAATGACATCATAAAGAGAAGCCTCGCCACAGCCCGTTGCCCAGCTCAACGGGAACCCCAAGTGCAGAGGTCTGATGGAAGTCAAAAGCGTCCTGATTGAGCCACTATGCTACCCTGGAAGGATGGCAGACACCTACTTGCCATACTCCGTAGCCGAAGGGGGTGGAACTGCCAGCCACAGGGAGACCCAGAAGACTCGCAAATATGAAGGCCTTCCCCCTTGCTATAACTTTATCCCAATAGGGTCGGAAACCCATGGAGCATGGGGCAAGTGTGCTCTAAAGTTTCTCAAAGAGCTGGGTGAAAAACTCATCATAGAAACCAAGGACCACAGGGCGACCACCTTCCTCTTTCAAAGACTCAGTGTTGCGATCCAGAGGGAAAATGCCTGCAGCATTCTAGGCACGCGGCCCACTGCCGGGGAGCTGGACGAAGTATTTGACATGTAGCTCTGAGTTGTTATCTATGTTGTTTTACTCCCTATTGTATTCTTGTCAATGTATTTTGTCTTGAAATAAAGTTTATACACAATGAAAAGATGGGGTGGTAGGGGAAGTGGAATATTCAAATGCCTTCAGAAAGAAATCTAAATATTCTTCCTTGAAGCCTTTTCATCCACTTCTCCGAGGCTATGGGTCCCACAATGTACACCAGAGGTGGACCCCATCCTATATATATATATATATATATATATATATATATATATATATATATGCGTCTGTGTGTGTGTACATGCTTACGATAGTTATTTTATAAATATAAACTCACTCTAGTGTGATGCTTATGGACAAGTTTTCAAAGCTCTATGTCTTCATTTATTCGATTTTTAACATTATAGTTTTCAAGTCTCTTATATTTGTTTATCTTACTGCGAATGTTGTTGTTGTTTTAAAGCCGTTTTGCATTTGTTTTATTTTGCTTTACCGAAGGAAGCTTAGTCGAGACATTCTATAAATATTCTTCTACGATCAAGACACACATGGTATATACAATGAGGGTTTTGTATATATACAGAATGGTGTGTATCTATTACTGTATATACACCGGAGGTGTGTGTGTGTGTGTATACCAACAGCTTTGTATCTTTCACTTTGTATACTCTGATAGGTATATCTCTCGGTGTGTATGTTCATATGCACAATATATAATGACAGGTATATCTAATTATTATTATTATTATTATTATTATTATTATTATTATTATTATTATGATTATTCATGAGGAGGGGCTAAACCCTCTTCCGTCAATCTTGATTCTTATCAAGACTGATGGACTGATTACATCGATTTCAGGCTAAGGGACTGATTACCTCATACTCCTTCTGATCTTCACTATTCTTCTTCGTATTGGACTGATGAAGCCACTGTGTGACGAAACGTTTCCACAGTAAAGAAACCCGAGTGTTGCACTTGTGTCTACTTCACCGTTACCGTGTAATAAGTAATGGCTTCAAACACTGAGTCATAGACGTGTCTCCGTTGCCAGTATTATTTACTAAACTTACTAATTAGTCTGTCTTACAGAATTTCTTTAATCATATTTGATTTTCCTAAAAAAAATAATAATAATTATGTTTTTCTTAGATATTGTAGATAATTTTAAATAAAAGAGAATTGGCTATTGTTATTATTATTATTATTATTATTATTATTATTATTATTATTATTATTATTATTATTATTATTATTATTAAAAAAAAGCGCTAAACCTACAAGGATCATAGACCACAGAACTGGCTAAAGTAAGCTGAGAATTGTTGAATACTCGCGTTTTTTTAATACATACTGTTTTTTCAATGCTTGTGCCGTCCCTGTGTGAGCTACGTTGATCTCCTCCATCTATTATTATTATTATTATATTAGTAGTAGTAGTAGTAGTATCAAAAATGGGCGCTAAACCTACAAGGGCAATACAGCTCTTCTCCATCTATAACGAATGCTTTGTTTGACGACTGGTTTCAAACTTCCCACCCTGATCAACTAATACCAAGAGAAGGTTCGAGGAACACTTGACAAGTGCACCTGACCTCTGCTCAGTTTTATGTACTCGTAGACCATTCCTGACACTGGTTTTAATGAGATATCTTTAGCAAGCCTCTTCCGTTCGGCATCAAAATTTCAAGATTGGTGTATCTTGGAAGATGGTTGATGTTGTTAATGGAGTGTGTAGGCGGCCTATTGTTACTTTTAAACTTAAAATGGCATAGTATTATTTTAATATTAATGCATTATTTTACTTAGCCTCTCCTTTCTTGGATAGAATCCAAATGCCTCCCATTCCACAAGAGCTATATGACCCCAACTGGATTAGTGCTTTCTTGTAATTACCAATTAGTCGAACATAACATTTTAGGTGTTATATTGTGTGGCTGCAAATTTTATTAAATTCTTTGCCATAGCAGAAGAATGTCGTGCCCTCAGAGGAAGCTGCGCCATGAGTGTTGCTGTGTAAGTTGTACTGTGAAGATCTTATTAATGAAGCAGGTTGCCCCACCTGTTACACACACTCCCTCTCTGACACCAACCCTTTTATTACACAAACTCTGATAATACTTCCTTCAGCAAACTTGGATAATACTTTCTTCAGCAAACTCGGATAATACTTCCTTTAGCAAACTCGGATAATACTTCCTTTAGCAAACTCGGATAATACTTCCTTCAGCAAACTCTGATAATACTTCCTTCAGCAAACTCTGATAATACTTCCTTCAGCAAACTCTGGTAATACTTCCTTCAGCACTCCTGACGGACCTTTCTACCTGTGTTACCTCTCCATCCTCGCTGCCCTATGAGCCAGCATCATCCCCGGCCCTAGTGGGTTTAGCGATTATTTCTGATTATAGTAATAATCTGTGAAATAACTGAGGAATGTCTCTTCTGATGAGAAATAAATCACAGTGTCTGACTTTACTGAGTTATTCTAGGGTTAGTTATTTATATCCTGGGGAGCGCTAAAACCGTTAGAAATTACACAGTGTTTGTGTGGGGGGAAGGGGGGTTATGATGGAAGGTATTCAGGCTTAATTCAAGGAACTGGAGCACAGATCCAGTTCCCTAGATCAAGAGCCCCTCACCAGCATCCAGGAACCTCCCATGTGTTGTTGAAAATTAAATAAAATACCGAAAAGCTGAAGATTAAGACACATGTGCAACAGTTGGGTGTCTTTATTGTTGAGACGTTTCGCCCACACAGTAGACTTCTTCAGTCAAATACAAAGGCAACAGTAGAAACTAAGTAAAGATGACGTGGTCAGTCCATCAGCATTGGAGAAAAAATATTTGAGGTGGTCAGGGACTGACCACCTCAAATACTTTTTTCATTTTTTACTGCTGCCTTTGAATTTGACTGAAGAAGCCTACTGTGTGGGCGAAACGTTTCATCAATAAAGACACCCAAGTGTTGCACAAGTGTTT
>WNWK01001901.1:0-12500 GCA_009830355.1 Cherax destructor | reverse complement strand
GTTTATTTTCTTCTCTGAGGATGAGGTCCCCAGTCCAGTGCTAGAGGTGGTACCTCCTATATATTATATATATATATATATATATATATATATATATATATATATATATATATATATATATATATATATATATATATATATCGTAGCCGATTAGGTAAAACTTGGATTTTCGCTAAAATAGCAACGCTCACCTTGCCATATAAGACAAGTGAAAATTTGTGTATGCAATAATTTCGCCAAAATCATTCTGAACATAACGAAAAAAATATATTTCATTGTGTTTGTTTATTATTAAATTAATGTTAACGTATCTAAAATATATTTAGTTGGGTTAGGCTAAATTAAATTGCGCTTGTTGTAATAAGGTTAGGTAGGTTTTCAAAGTTTCTCTTGGTACAAAATTATAAATTCTTACATTAACATAAATGAAAAAAATATCTTTAAACGTATAAGAAAAATTTTAGAAAGGACTTAATTTTAGATAGTTCTTGCTAATTGACCAGTTTTACCTAATCGGCACGACATATATATATATATATATATATATATATATATATATATATATATATATATATATATATATATATATATATATATATATATATATATATCGTTGATCTGTCCACGGTTTTAACACACAACATTCATATTTACATTGCTCTTGTCAAATATTCTGATCATTGTGAAATCTATATAAATATAGAAGTCAATTTACAATTGTTACAACTCGGCTATTAATATATTGTGACCAGAGAGAGGTTAGGAGAGGATTGTTGGCCTCTGGGAAACTTTCAGGAGATCACAGGAGAGGTCAGGAAGATGTTGGCTACTTGGAAGTAGAGGAGTGCTGGAGGTAGGGGATTGCTGGAGTACTGGAGGTTGGGGAATGTTAGTGGTAGAAGAGTGCTGGAGGAAGGAAGTGTTGGAGGTAGGGGAGTACTGGAGGTAGGGGAGTGCTGGAGGAAGGGGAGTGCTGGAGGAAGGGGAGTGCTGGAGGTAGGAGATACTGGAGGTAGGAAATACTAGAGGAAGGAGAGTACTGGAGGTAGAGGAGTGATGAAGGTAGGGGAGTGCTGGAGGTAGGGAATACTGGTGGTAGGGAGTACTGGAGGTAGGGGAGTACTGAAGGTAGGGGAGTACTGGAGGTAGGGGAGTACTGGAGGTAGGGGAGTACTGGAGGTAGAGGAGTGCTGGAGGTAGGGAATACTGGGGGTAAGGAATACTGGAGGAAGGAGAGTACTGGAGGTGGAGGAATGCTGGAGGTAGGAGAGTGCTGGCAGCAGGGGAGTGCTGGAGGTAGGGGAGTACTGGAGGTAGGGAATACTGGTGGAAGGGAGTACTGAAGGTAGGGAGTACTGGAGGTAGGGGAGAACTGGAGGTAGAAGAGTACTGGATGTAGGGGAGTGCTGAAGGTAGGAGAGTGCTGGAGGTAGGGAGTACTGGAGGTAAGGGAGTGCTGGAAGTAGGAGAGTACTGGAGGTAGGGAGTACTGAAGGTAGGGGAGTGCTGGAGGTAGGGGAGTGCTGGAGGTAGGGGAGTGCTGGAGGTAGGGGAGTGCTGGAGGTAGGGGAGTGCTGGAGGTAGGGGAGTGCTGTAGGTAGGGGAGTACTGGAGGTAGAGAGTGCAGGAGGGAGAGGATTTCTGGAGGTGAGGAGTGCTGGAATAGTGCTGGAGGGTGGGGAAGGTAGTGCTGGAGGGAGGGTAGTGCTGGAGGGAGGGAAGTGTTGGAGAGAGAGTAGTGCTGGAGGAAGGGTGCTGCTGGTGGCAGGGTAGTCGTGGAGGGAGGGTGCTGCTGGTGGGAGGGTAGTCCTGGAGAGAGGGTAGTGCTGGTGGGAGGGTAGTGCTGGAGGGAGGGTACTGCTGGTGGGAGGGTAGTTCTCTAGGGAGGGTAGTGCTGATGGGAGGGTAGTGCTGGTAGGAGGGTACTGCTGGTGGGAGGGTAGTCCTTGAGGGAGGGTAGTGCTGATGGGAGGGTACTGCTTGTGGGAGGGTAGTGCAGGTGAGAGGGGAGTTCTAGAGGGAGGGGAGGTTAGTGCTAAAGAAGGAGGGTGTTGCTGGAGATAAGGAGGGAGGGGAGGGTATGGACGGAGGGGACTGCTTAGAGGAAGGGACAGTTAGTGCTGGAGGGAGGAAGAGTTGTGCTGGAGGAAGGGTAGTGCTGTAGGAAGGGAAGGAAGTGCTGGAGGGAAGGTAGTGCTGGAGGGAGAGAGAAGGTAGTGCTGGAGGGAGAGAGAAGGTAGTGCTGGAAAGTGGGAGTGTAGTGCTGGAGGAGGTAGTGCTGGAGGGAGGGGAGGACAGGGTAGTGCTGGAGGGGAGTGCTGGAAGGGAAGGGCGGTTAGTGCTGGAGGAAGGGCGAGTAGTGCTGGAGGAGGAGAGGGTAGTGCTGGAGGGAGGGAGAGAGGGTAGTGCTGGAGGGAAGGGAGAGTAGTGCTGGAGTTATGGGAGGGAAGGTCTGTGCTGGAGTAAAGGGAGGGGAGGTTAATGCTGGAGGGAGGGAGGGGAGGTTAGTTCTAGAGTTAAGGGAGGGGAGGTTTATACTGGAGGGACTGAGGGGAGGTTAGTGCTGGAGTAAAGGGAGGGAAGGTTAGTGCTGGAGTAAAGGGAGGGAAGGTTAGTGCTGGAGTAAAGGGAGGGGAGGTTAATGCTGGAGTAAGAGGAAGGAGGGTAGTGCTGGAGGGAAGGGAGGGTAGTGCTGGAGGGAGGGGAGGTTAGTGCTGGAGTAAAGGGAGGGGTGGTTAGTGCTGGAGTAAAGGGAGGGGAGGTTAGTGCTGGAGTAGAGAGTGAAGGTTAGTGCTGAAGAAAAGTGGAGAGGAGGGGAGGTTAGTGGTGAAGAAAAGTGGAGGGGGGAGGTTAGTGGTGAAGAAAAGTGGAGGGGAGGGGAGGTTAGCGCTGGAGTAAAAGGAGGGGAGGTTAATCCTGTAGAAAAGCGGAAGAGATGGTAGTGCTAGAAGGACGGAGGGGAGGTTAGACCTGGAATAAAGGTTGGGGAGTATCGTGCTGGAAGGAGGAAGGGGAGGTTAGTGTTAGAGGGAGGGAAGGGTAGTGCTGGAAAAAGGGGAGGTTAGTGCTGGAATAAAAGGAGAGGAGGTTAGTCCTTCAGTAAAGGGTGGGGAGGATAGTGCTTGAGGGAGGGAGAGAGGGGAGGGGAGGGTAGTGCTGGAAGGAGGGGAGGTTGGTGCTGGAGTAAAGGGAAGGGGAGGCACACACATGTTGCTTGTCACCCCCACCTGTAGAGTCAAGCTGGACTCTCGCGCAAACTCACTCTCACAAACAAACAAAATTCCGTCCTTTTCTTCCCTTCCTTCTCAGTATCTTCCTCTTTCCATCAGCTTTACTTTATTCCTCGTCGGCTATACTGATAATAAACCTTTTTATTTCAAGTTCGAGACGCTCGTCGCTCTGTAACTTCGAAGCCTCTCAACGTCAACAGCAAACTGGTGAAACCTCCTGAAGCCTGGTCTCGCAACACCGGTGTTCTCGTACTGGAAACCCAGCTTCCAGCACTTATCTCGCTTCATGGACCCGTAAATGTGCTTCTCAATCTGAAGGATGTAACATGCCGTCCTCTGAAGGACACTGCAAACCCTGGGTAGGATCAAGGTGGTGAAGGTTGGTGTTTGTGAGTGAATGTGAGTACGTCTGGCAGGCGCAACTCTAAGAGCTTATGGAGATCGATGGTGTTGATCACATTGTTGATCACAGTACAATGTTGATCACAGTGTTGATCACAGTGTTGATCACAGTGTTGACTACAATGTTGATCACAGTATTGACTCCAATGTTGATCACAGTGTTGACCACAGTGGTTGTTGATCACAGTGTTGACTACAATGTTGATCACAGTGTTGACTACAATGTTGATCACAGTGTTATACAATGTATCACAGATGACTCAATTTGTCAAGTTGACTAAGTGTTATCACAGTGTTGACTACATGTGATCACAGTGTTGACTATGTTATCACAGTTTGACTACAGTATTGTTGATCACGAAGTGTTGACCAGTATCAGTATTGATAAGTGTGTATCACAGTATTGACTACATTTATAGTGATACATGATCACAGTATTGACTACAGTGTTTTATCACAGTTTGACTACAGTGAGTGTCACAGTGTTGACACAGTTTGACTACAGTGAGTATCCAGGTGAACATTTGATCACAGTGTTGACTACATGTAATCACAGCTTGATACATGTTGATCACAGTATTGACTACAGTGGTTGTTGATCACAGTGTTGACTACAGTGGTAGTTGATCACAGTGTTGATCACAGTGTTGATCACAGTATTGACTACAGTGGTTGTTGATCACAGTGTTGATCACAGTGTGATCACAGCGTTGATCACAGTGTTGATCAAGGTTATCAAGTGTTGATCCAGTGTTGACACAGTTGATAAGTGATGTTGATCACATGTTGATCACAGTGTTGACTACAGTGATGTTGATCACTGTACAGTGTTGATCAGTGATTGATCACAGATGTCAAGTTGATCACAGTGTTGACCACAATGTTGATCACAGTGTTGACTACAGTGGTAGTTGATCACAGCGTTGATCACAGTGTTGATCACAGTGTTGACTACAGTGATTGTTGATCACAGTGTTGACTACAGTGGTTGTTGATCACAGTGTTGACTACAGTGGTTGTTGATCACAGTGTTGACTACAGTGTTGATCACAGTGTTGACTACAGTGGTTGTTGATCACAGTGTTGACTACAGTGTTGATCACAGTGTTGACCACAGTGGTTGTTGATCACAGTGTTGACCACAGTGTTGATCACAGTGTTGACCACAGTGTTGATCACAGTGTTGACCACAGTGTTGATCACAGTGTTGATCACAGTGTTGACCACAGTGTTGATCACAGTGTTGACCACAGTGTTGATCACAGTGTTGACCACGGTGGTTGTTGATCACAGTGTTGATCACAGTGTTGACTACAGTGTTTGATCACAGTGTTGACCACAGTGTTGATCACAGTGTTGACCACAGTGGTTGTTGATCACAGTGTTCATCATAGTGTTGATCACAGTTGTGACCACAGTGGTTGTTAATCACAGTGGTTGTTGGTCACAGTGTTGATCACGGTGGTTGTTGACCACAGTGGTTGTGATCATAAGGTTGATCACAGTGGTTGTGATCATAAGGTTGATCACAGTGGCTGTTGATCATAGTGTTGATCACAGTGGTTGTTGATCATAGTGTTGATCACAGTGGTTGTTGATCATAGTGTTGATCACAGTGGTTGTTGATCATAGTGTTGATCACAGTGGCTGTTGATCATAGTGTTGATCACAGTGGTTGTTGATCATAGTGTTGATCACATTGGATGTTGATCACAGTCGTTCTTGATCACAGTCGTTGTTCATCATATTGTTGATCAAAGTGGTTCATCATCATAGTGTTGATCACAGTGGTTGTTGATCACAGTGACGATTGATCAAACTGGTTGTTGATCACAGTGGTTGTTGATCACAGTGGTTGTTGATCACAGTGACTGTTGATCACTGTTGATCACAGTGGTTATTGATTATAGTGTTGACCACAGTGGTTGTTGATCATACTGATTGTTGATCTCAGTGGTTGTTGATCACAGTGGTTGTTTATCACAGTGGTTGTTGATCACAGTGGTTGTTGTTCACAGTGGTTGTTTATCACAGTGGTTGTTGATCACAGTGGTTGTTGATCACAATGGTTGTTGATCACAGAGATTGTTGATCACAGGGGTTGTTGATCACAGTAGTTGTTGATCTCAGTGGTTAGTGATCACAGGGTTTGTTGATCACAGTGGTTGTTTATCATAGTGTTTGTTGATCACAGTGATTGTTTATCACAGTGGTTGTTTATCACAGTGGTTGTTTATCACAGTGGTTGTTGATCACAGTGGTTGTTTATCACAGTGGTTGTTTATCACAGTGGTTGTTGATCTCAGTGGTTTTTTCATAACAGTAGTTGTTGACCACATTGGGTGTTGACCACAGTGGTTGTTGACCACAGTGGTTGTTGACCACAGTGATTGTTGATCACAGTGGTTGTTGACCACATTGGTTGTGTTCATAAGGTTGATCATATTGGTTGTTGATCATGGTGTTGATCACAGTGGTTGTTAATCACAGTGGTTGTTGATCACTGTGGTTCTTCATCATACTGTTGATCACAGTGGTTGTTCATCACAGTGGTTGTTGATCGCAGTGGTTCTTGATCTCAGAGGTTGTTGATCACATTGGTTATTGTTCTCAGTGGTTATTGATCACAGAAGTTGTTGATTACAGTGGTTGTTAATCTCAATAGTTGTTGACCACAGTGGTTGTTGATCACAGTGGTTGTTGATCTAATGTTGGTTGATCACAGTGATTTTAATCACATTGGTTGTTTATCACAGTGTTTGATTACACGTGGTTGTTGATCACAGTGGTTGTTGATCAAATATCTGGTTGTGACAGTGATTATTGATCTCAGTGATTGTTGATCACAGGATGTTGATCATAGTTGATTGTTGATCACAGTGGTTGTGATCACAGTGGTTTCGATCACATGTTGATCACAAGGTTGTTGATCACAGTGGTGTTGATCACAGTGGTTGTTGATCACACTGTTTGTTACACAGTGTTGATCACATGCGATTATTGATCACAGTGGTTCTTGATCACACTGGTTGTTGATCTCAGTGGTTCTTATCACACTGGTTGTTGATCTCAGTGGTTGTTGATCTCAGTGTTGTTGATCACAGTGGTTGTTGATCACAGTGGTTGTTGATCTCAGTGGTTGTTGATCTCAGTGGTTGTTGATCAAAGTGGTTGTTGATCTCAATGGTCGTTGATCACAGTGGTTGTTGATCACAGAGGTTGTTGATCACAGTGGATGTTGATCACAGTGGTTGTTGATCACAGTGGTTGTTGATCACAGTGGTTGTTGATCTAATTGTTGGTTGATCACAGTAATTATTAATCACATTGGTTGTTTATCACAGTGTTTGATTAACAGCGTGGTTGTTGATCACAGTGGTTGTTGATCAAATATCTGGTTGATGACAGTGGTTATTGATCTCAGTGGTTGTTGATCACAGGGGATGTTGATCATAGTTGTTGTTGATCACAGTGGTTGTTGATCACAGTGGTTGTCGATCACAATGTTGATCACAATGGTTATTGATCACAGTGGTTGTTGATCACAGTGGTTGTTGATCACACTGTTTGTTGAGCACAGTGTTGATCACATGCATTATTGATCACAGTGGTTCTTGATCACACTGGTTGTTGATCTCAGTGGTTCTTGATCACACTGGTTGTTGATCTCAGTGGTTGTTGATCTCAGTGGTTGTTGATCACAGTGGTTGTTGATCTCAGTGGTTGTTGATCAAAGTGGTTGTTGATCTCAATGGTCGTTGATCACAGTGGTTGTTGATCACAGTGGATGTTAATCACAGTGGTTGTTGATCACAGTGGTTGTTGATCACAGTGGTTGTTGATCTATTTCTGGTTGATCACAGTGGATGTTGATCATAGTGGTTATTAATGACAGTGGTTGTTGATCACAGTAATTTTGATCTCATTGCTGGTTGATCACAGTGGTTATTTATCACAGTGGTTATTGATCACAGTGGTTATTTATCACAGTGGGGCATGCCACTGCTGACATCACACCGTCAATCGACCTTCAGCTTAAAACGTAAAGTTTTGCTCTACTGAACAATGAACTCTGAACAATGAACTCTGAACACCAAACAATAAAACAATGAACTGACAGTTCCCCTACAAAATCTAATCTGCTGTTCTTGAGAAATAAATAGGTCGTGCTTCGTTTCCAGTGAGGGGCTCTTGCTCCAAAGAATTGGAGCTGGCCTCTCCCTCCTTGGATCAAACTTGAGAGTAATATTCCAAGTAGTAACTACAGAACAAATTTATTAGATTACAGAGATTTGATTTCAGCATTTTTATCTCGCATTTGAAGGGAATAAATTCATCAAAAAGTTTGTAAATAATTTTGTGTAATATAATTTACATAATTGGTAAAGTGTTTTTTTAAAACAGTGAGTTGTGTTTATTACGAGGAGTGAAACAAAGGACCTTATAACACCCTGATGACCTTTGTGGGTTTAACGCGTAGTTTTGACTTGTACTCACTGGAGCGCAGGCGAGAGAGATATGTCATAATCAACACCTGGAAGATTCTGGAGGGACTGGTCCCTAACCTACACACAGAAATCACTCCCTACGAAAGCAAAAGATTTGGCAGCCGATGCAACATACCCCAGTGAAAAGTTGGGGCGCAACTGGTACACTAAGAGAAAACACAATAAGTGTCCGGGGCCCAAGACTGTTCAACAGCCTCCCACCAGCCATAAGGGGAATTACCAGTAGACCCCTGGTTGTCTTCAAAAGGGAGGTAGACAGATACCTAAAGTCAGTGCCAGTTCAGCCGGGCTGTGGTTCGTACGTTGGACTACGTGCGGCCAGCAGTAACAGCCTCGTTGATCAGGCCCTGATCCACCAGAAGGCCTGGTCATGGACCGGGCCGCGGGGGCGTTGACCCCCGGAATGCCCTCCAGGTAGACTCCAGGCCTTCTGATATCACTATATAGAAAGCCGCTTGTTATGCAGAGCATTTCGGGCAAATTAGGTCAGTTTTGTCCCAGGATGCGACCTACACCAGTCAACTAACACCCATGTACCTATTTTACTGATGGGTGAACATGGACAGCAGGTGTCTTAAGAAAACACGTCCTAATATTTTCACCCGTGCTGGGGATCGATCCCCGGACCTTAGTGTGTAAGCTGAGTGCCCTAGCAATCGAGCTACGGGACGGTGAGAGGTACTTCAGTGGCTGGGAACACCACTAGACCTGCTACATGCAAGGGTTATGGTTCGAGTCTTTGTCTGCTCTTCTGTTTATTCTTGTTTGTAGATATCGAGCAGAATCCACGAGTTTGTCATATTCGTCAAGTGTCTTCTTTGCCGAATCAACAGAACGAACATTGTGTTTAACCATAAATCAGTGGAAATCAATCTGAGCATAACGATATATATATATATATATATATATATATATATATATATATATATATATATATATATATATTATATATATATATATATATTACAAGTACAGGTATAGTCTAGTGGCCTGCACACCTGGTTGTAGCATAATAACCAAGGTAGAAACGAGGAGTGAGCAAAAGGCAGTGGAGAGTAAATACTTATAAATTTCCTTTACCAAACCGCAAGCAATAATATGTACAATATTTACAAAGGATATGTACAGAAAGCAAATTATAAGCAAGAGACACAGAGAGAACCGTCTTTGACCAGACTTAAGAGATTGGTCTGCCAAGGTTGATTCACGAGTGTCCAACCATGGTGGGCCTCTTGTCCAACATGAGGGGCCCCCTCTTGTTATGGCATCTGGTTGAGGAGGGCAGCCTATATGGGTGTGTCTTATACGCCGAATAAAATGTAACGTTCTCTTAGCGTGTCACAATAATTGATTTTAAGTAATATTAAATAAAACACAAATAACCTGCACATAACAGAGAGAGAAACTTATGACGACGTTTCGGTCCGACTTGGACCATTTACAAGTCACACTAACACACGAGAGTGAGGGAGCCAGGTTATGTAGGTGAGAGGGACAGAAGAAGTGGAGAAGTAGTGGTAGAGGTAATGCTGGTTGTAGAAGTAGTAGCGGTAGTAGAAAGTAGAGGAAATAGTTTTAGTGGCACAAAAGACAGAAAGGGGATGTAGGGAGGCAATAGTGTTAATAAAGTGGTAGTCATAGTAGAAGTAAGAAGTGGAGAAAGTCTGAGGACAAGCATAAGGAACACTGTAGGAGAGACAATGGCCCCACGAGGGTGCGACTTAAAACACAGGGGAAAAACTGAAGGACAGAACACACCTTGGTAGAAAAAAAAGAAAACAAAGAAAAATAGAAAAGGAGAAAAAGTTTGGAGACGAGGAGATTGTTGTGAAGTTTGGAGACGAGGAGATTGTTGTGAAGTTTGGAGAAGGAGAGTATTAGAAGATTGAGAAGAGAATTATTTGTAAGTTTGGGGAAGAAGAGATTATTGTAAGATTTAAGAAGAAGGTTTGTAGAGATTTAAGAACAAGAGGTATTAAGTTTAGAACAAAGTATTGAAGTTTAGAACAGAAATTATTTGAAGTTTGAGAAAAAGTTTGTAAGAGATTTAGAACAAGAAGAGTATTGTAAGTTTAGAACAAGAGAATTATTTAGAATTTAGAACAAGAGAAGTATTGAAAATTTAGAACAAAGAGGAAGTATTTAGAATTTAAGAACAGAGAAGTATTGTAAGATTTAGAGGAAGAGAATTATTGTAAAGTTTAGGAACAAGAAATGTTATGAAGATTTGAAAGGAAGTTATTGTAAGTTTAGAACAGAGAAGTATTTGTAAGTTTAGAACAAGGAAGTTTATGAGTTTAGAACGAAGTATTGTAAAGTTTAGAACAGAGAAGTTTATGAGATTTAGACAAAGAGGAGATTTATGAGATTTAAGAACAGAAAGTTTATGAGATTTAGAACAAGAAATTATTTGTAATTTAGAGCAGAATTATTAGGAGATTTAGAACAAGAGAATTATTTGTAAGTTTAAGGGACAAAGGAAATATTGTAAATTTAGAGGAAATTATTGTAGAGATTTGAACAGAGAAGTATTTAAGTTTGAAGGAATTATTATGACGTTTGGGCAAGAGAAAGTGTTTAAGTTTAGAACGAGAGATATTGTAAAGTTTAGAACAAGAAGAGGGTTATTGTAAATTTAGAACAAGGAAAGTTTTATGAGATTTAGAGCAAGTGGGTTGTAAGTTTAAGAACAAAGAGTATTGTAAGTTTAGAACAAGAGAAGTTTTGTAAGTTTAGAACAAGAGGATTATTTATGAGTTTAGAACAGAGAGATTTTGTGAGATTTAGAACAGAAGGTTATTTATGAGTTTAGAGAAGAGAAGAAAAGTGTTGTAAGTTTAGAGGAAGGAGAGTTATTGTAAGTTTAGAACAGAGAAGTATTGTAATTTAAGAAAGAGGATTTTGAATTTAGAAGCAGAATTATTGTAAGTTTAGAACAAGAAGTTTGTAAGATTTGAGCAAGAAGGATTATTTGAGTTTAGAACAAGGAAGGAAGTTTACTGTAAAGAATTTAGAACAAGAGAGATTATTTGAAGTTTAGAACGAGAAATTATTGTAAAGTTTAGAACGAGAGATTATTTTGAGATTTAAGAACGAAGAGGTTTTATGAGATTTAGAACAAGGAATTATTGTAAGTTTAGACAAGAGATTATTGTAAGTTTAGAACAAGAAAGTATTGTAAGTTTAGAACGAAGAATTATTTGAGATTTAGACAAGGAATTATTTGAGATTTAGAACAAGAGAAGTGTTGTAAGTTTAAGGCAGAGAGAATTATTTAGAGTTTAGGGAAGAGAGAATTATTTGAATTTAGGAACAAGGAGATTGTGAATTAGAACGAGAGGTTGTTGTAAGTTTAGAACAAGAGGAATTATTTGTAAGTTTAGAGAAAGAGAATTATTTGTAGAGATTTAGAGCAAGAGAGTTATTTGTAAGTTTAGAGAAGAGAGATTTTGTAAGTTTAGAACGAAATTATTGTAAGAGATTTAGAACAGGAATTTGTTGACAGGATTTGGAGAGCGAGAATTTTGTAAGTTTAGGAGCAAAGAGAATTATTTGTGAAGTTTGAAGCAAGAGGTTATTTGTAAGTTTAGAACAAGAAGATTTTTAAGATTTAGAATAAAAAGTTTAGAACAGAGAGAGATTATTGTGAAGTTTAGAACGAGAGGAATTTTGTAAGATTTAGAGCAAGGGAATTATTTGAAGTTTAGAACAAGGGGAATTTTTTATGAGATTTAAAAACAGAATTATTTAAGTTTAGAACAAGAGAATTATTGTAAGTTTAGGAAAAGGTTTTTGAGATTGGAAAGAAGAATATTAGAATTTAGAACAAGAATTATTATGAATTTAGAACAAGAGAAATTATAAGATTTAGAAAAAGTTTATGAAGTTTTGGCAAGAGAGTATTGTAAAAGATTTAGAACGAAGGTTATTGTAAGTTTAGAACAAGAATTTTGAGAGATTTAAAGAAAAAGAGAGTTTAGGGAAGATATTTAGAGAGAAAAGGAGTGTAGAGTTTAAGACAAAAAGTATTATAAGATTTAAACAAAAGGTATTTAATTTAGAACAAGGGAAAATTATTAAAAGGGTTTAGAGCAAGAATATTTAATTTAGAACAAAAAAGGTTATAAATTTTTAACAAATATTGAAGTTTGCAAGGGTATGAATTTAGAACAAGAATTTTAGTTTTGAACAAGAAGGGTTTTAAGTTAGAACAAGAAATTTTTGAGATTTAGAACAAAAGGAAATTTTTTTTAAATTTTGAACAAGAAAGTTTAGAATTTAGACGAAAGTATTTAAAATTTAAAACAAAAATTTTGAATTTAGAACAAAAGAAATTTTTAATTTAGAACAAAGGGAAATT
>WNWK01001900.1:237500-241939 GCA_009830355.1 Cherax destructor | reverse complement strand
TGGTGGTTTACAACACACAGACTGTGATGGTGGTTGCTACAACACACAGACTGTGGTGGTAGTTGCTACAACACACAGACTGTGTGGTGGTTCTAAAACACACAGACTGTGATGGTGGTTGTAAAACACACAGACTGTGTGGGGTTGCTACAACACACGACTGTGTGGTGGTTGCTACAACACACAGACGGGGTGGGGGTTTGCTACAAAACGACTGTGATGGGGGGGCTACAACACACAGGTGATGGTGGTTCTACAACACACAGCTTGTGGTGTTACAACAAAGACGTAGGTTTGTACAACAAAAGACTGTGATGGTGGTTGCTACAACACACAGACTGTGGTGGTGGTTGCTACAACACACAGACTGTGGTGGTGGTTGCTACAACACACAGACTGTGATGGTAGTTGCTACAACACACAGACTGTGATGGTGGTTGCTACAACACACAGACTGTGGTGGTGGTTGCTACAACACACAGACTGTGATGGTGGTTGCTACAACACACAGACTGTGATGGTGGTTGCTACATCTCTCACAGTGTAAGCGTCTTGGTCCTTACCGTTGAATCTCCTTTTGGAATTCAATTGCAGCCTCGGGTGCTTCTCCCTCAAATTGGATTCTCCACATGACCAGATTTACCCGGACATTTTCCGAGTGATTCAAGTTTTTTTTTATAATTTTTGTTGGGGGCAACAAACCGGCAGAAATAAACATGGGAACCGAAAATAACCTGGAAAAATCTCCGAAAGAAATGAAAAAATCTTGTAAATGACGAGATATAAATAAATAAATAAATATATATATATATATATATATATATATATATATATATATATATATATATATATATATATATATATATGTATATATATATATATATATATATATATATATATATATATATATATATATATATATATATATATATATATCGCTTTTGTAAATTATATATACTGCCATCTCGAAAATTATGGCACTTTTTTTAATGATTTAAACGAACTAATTAACTTGAGAGTTTTAATGACCTTTACATTAATTAAAATTTTGGCTGTTGTGTTGATAATAATGACGGAGGTGTCAGATGGGTGAGTTTTTGTGCGTGGTGCCTTTGATAACACTGTAGTGTCACTTTACTCCCCATTGTCTGAGTACAATGTACCGTGTAGTGTACTCACTAGTGGCTGACACATGAGGGGACCATGGCTCTGTAGTCGTGTGTGTGTGTGTGTGTGTGTGTGTGTGTGTGTGTGTGTGTGTGTGTGATGTGGGAACAGTTATATGTACATGAGGGAACATAGACACAAATATACACTTTGGGTAATCAATTATACATATACAATATGTGCATGCGTGATTGAGTACCCACAGTGCACACCCACCCGAAAATACTCCTGCCCACACACAGGAGCTGTGAATCGACCCCTGCAACCACAAAATAAGTGAGTACACACCTAAAGGGGAAATATTCACGCAGTAATGAAACCCATTCCGACCCATGACTAACAAGAAACAGAAGGGTGAGGAGGGGGGCCCCTCATACCCTATACACCATCAATGGTCCCATTTCTCTTTGATTCACCGAGGGTAGGATGGTCTACACAGTACTCACAGAAGTGGCCTATCACACTGTACTATCAGCTATCTCTGAAATGAGCTATAGTGTACTATCATCTTCATCACAGAAATAAGCTATGATAGTGAAGTATCAACTACCTCACAAAAGTAAGCTATGATTGTGTACTATCAACTAACTCATAGAAGCTGTAATAGTGTACTATCAACTAACTCACAGAAGCTGTAATAGTGTACTATCAACTAACTCACAGAAGCTGTAATAGTGTACTATCAACTAACTCACAGAAGCTGTAATAGTGTACTATAAACTAACTCACAAAACTAAACTATGATAGTGTACTGTCAGCCCTATATACATGATACATAACACTGTATACATGCTGAATAAGACTGCGTACACCATCATCACTATCATTAACTATCATCATCATTAATAATCATCAAAATCAACAAAATTATGGTGTATCTAATTCTCTCTCTAGCCAGGTGTGAGTGTCAGGTCGAGCCTCGGCCTGGCACAGGCGCACTCACCACATTCGACCGAGGACTGTACCTCTACCCATGAGGGTTTAACGCTTTTTAGACTATAGGCGACCTGCTAGATCTTTCCTATCATTAGTCGAACCAAAAGGCCACCAACAATAGTGTTAATAATAATAATAATAATAATAATAATAATCATAATGATGATGATGATGATGATGATGATGATGATGATGATAATAAAATAATAATAATATTATTATTATTATTATTATTATTATTATTATTATTAAGATCAGCATCAACAACAACAGCATTAACAGACAACAACAGCAACAACATCAACAACATTAACACACAACAACAACAACAACAACAACAACAAACAACATTTCATTACGCCCCACATGTTAAAAGCCACATTAACTCTTCTCCCACAACGAGGTTGAACTCTGAACACAGGCAGCAGTTTTTTACGGCACTCACTCCCGGCACTAATGCCAGGCAATACCCGATTTAATGCCAGGATGACGACCATATAATAACTGTAAACCCATTCCTTTGAGCACACACACACATTCACATGGATGTCAGGAAGTGCTTCTTCAGCCTCAATGTGTTCAGAGAAAATAATGATTTGGATGAAGAAGTGGTCGAGGTAGGTTCAATCCACAGTTTCAGGAACAGGTACGACGGGGTCCACGAATGCGTTCACTCAAAAAATAAAATTGATTCTTTATTACATCATACAGCTTTTAAAAAATATATATATATTTCAGGCCAGTACCCAGGCGTTCCACGAATATAATAATAATAATAATAATAATAATAATAATAATAATAATAATAATAATAATAATAATAATAATAATAATAATAATAATAATAATAATAATAATAACAACAACGAATACACCAAATACACTTCCACAAATCGCCATATACAATATTAATATTACTGTCCACGGAACAACAAAGAGTGGAAGCACGTAGGACGTTTCTATATATATTGACCCATAACGTCGTCTAACCTCCCTCTCCGAATTGTGAATTAGTGTGAATTGTGGGTTAGCTGAGATTCGTCACTATATATATATATATATATATATATATATATATATATATATATATATATATATATATATATATATATATATATATATTCTAAGTTTTAGTTGCTTTGAAGTGTTTTTGATTTCGTACAGAGGAGAGATGAATCAGTCCAGGGGATGGCAACAAGTCGAGAGGGCGAGAGGGCGAGAGGGCGAGAGGGCGAGAGGGCGAGAGGGCGAGAGGGCGAGAGAGCGAGAGGACAAGAGGGCGAGAGAACGAGAGGGCGAGAGGACGAGAGGGCCAGAGGGCGAGGGTATAGATGACCTTTAAGTTGGGAAAACAGGGGTAATATGCCAGACTTAAAGGAGAAAAGATCATCTACCATGAGAGGACACTCGACCTTTTACTGTACTGAGGTTGTTGGTGTATTCTGCAGCCTCGAGGCGGTGCTGGTGTTTACTGTGTGTGGAGGGAATTCATTTTTTTTGTTGGGAAATGGGGTGGGGGAGGGGAAGTGGGGGGAGGAAGATTGCAAGAGATTTCTTGTAATCTGAGATGTGATATTAACTTTTACAATCTGTTTGTGTTACGATTACCAGTCTTAGAGATGATGTTATCTTTTTCATCTGGAAAGATGGGATTTATACCTTATCTCTATTTCTTCCCTCTTCAATTCTCTCTCTCTCTCTCTCTCTCTCTGTACCTCGACACCTCCCCAGTTCAAGTAATATCATTGGAACATGATAACAAACACTGTCAAACACTCTTCTTCTCTCCCTCTGTTATTCTCTTCCTCTATCCTTTTCCCCGTTTATTCTTCTCTCCCTCTATCCTTCTCTCGTTCTATCCTTCTGTCCCCCTATTCTTTTCTCCCTCGATCCACGCAGCTCGTAGTCTCCTCTCCTTGTTCATTATCTCTCATCATTCCTCTAGTATCATCTTCAGCAACAGACGCTTTCTGAATACGTTTTATATATATATATATATATATATATATATATATATATATATATATATATATATATATATATATATATATATATATAAAAACAACCACTATGAAAAATGGAATTCAAGCTTTATTTTTCATAGTGGTTGTTTTGCATATTTGATATACCTGATTACTGTGATCTTTTGCATATATATATATTATATATATATATATATATATATATATATATATATATATATATATATATATATATATATATATATATATATATATATATATATATATATATATATATATATATATATATATGTAAGTGGCCATGATCCTTTCTATCATCACTTCTAAAACTCCAAAAAAATAGATGTGGTTTCA
>WNWK01001900.1:202500-232500 GCA_009830355.1 Cherax destructor | reverse complement strand
ATGGACTCACGAGTGATGGACTCACGAGTGATGGACTCACGAGTGATGGACTCACGAGTGATGGACTCACGAGTGATGGACTCACGAGTGATGGACTCACGAGTGATGGACTCACGAGTGATGGACTCACGGGTGATGGACTCACGAGTGATGGACTCACGAGTGATGGACTCACGAGTGATGGGAGTGAAAGATCGGGGCATTTAGTGAAAACAACGTTAGGTTAGGTAAGGTTTGTCAGGAAACAGGACGAGTGTTTCCTGACGCGGGTCTTAGTCATATGGTGACCCACAGCTGGAGCTTTTGGTCATCTGACCGTTCCTTCCACTGGCTTATCCCTCCACCACTTTAAAAATGATAGTTATGATTAGAATCATTTTTCATGTATATAAAGTCAGATGAATTATGAGGTCGGAGCGTGTTGACCACACACACACTGTGTGTGTCTGTGTGACTCGACCCCTACAACCACAACTAGGTGAGTACACACACACACACACACACACACACACACACTGTGTGTGTGTGTGAATCGACCCCTACAACCACAACTAGGAGAGTACACACACACACACACACTGTGTGTGTGTGTGAATCGACCCCTACAACCACAACTAGGAGAGTACACACACACACACACACACACAGAGGAGATAGAAGGGCCTCCAGAAAGGAGGAGAGGTAGGGTACACCATCAAGTGCTGGACACAATACACACAAATGAGGAGGAAGTGAAGAGGCTACTAAGCGAGCTAGATACTTCAAAGGCGATGGGGCCAGATAACATCTCTCCATGGGTCCTGAGAGAGGGAGCAGAGGAGCTATGTGTACCCCTAACAACGATCTTCAACACATCTATCGAAACAGGGCAACTACCTGAGGTTTGGAAGACAGCAAATGTAGTTCCAATTTTTAAAAAGGAGACAGGAACGTAGCACTAAACTACAGACCAGTGTCACTGACATGTATTGTATGCAAGGTCATGGAGAAGATAGTCAGGAGAAGGGTGGTTGAGCACCTAGAAAGGAATGAGCTTATCAACGACGGCCAACACGGTTTCAGGGACGGGAAATCCTGTGTCACAAACCTACTGGAGTTCTACGACAGGGTGACAGCGATAAGGCAAGAGAGAGAGGGGTGGGTAGATTGCATATTCTTGGATTGTAAGAAGGCGTTTGACACAGTTCCACACAAGAGATTAGTGCAGAAGCTGGAGGACCAGGCAGGGGTAACAGGGAAGGCACTACATTGGATCAGGGAATACCTGTCAGGAGACAGCAGCGAGTCATGGTACGTGGCGAGGTGTCAGAGTGGGCGCCGGTGACGAGCGGGGTTCCACAGGGGTCAGTCCTGGGACCAGTGCTGTTTCTGGTATTTGTGAACGACATGACGGAAGGAATAGACTCCGAAGTGTCCCTGTTTGCAGATGATGTGAAGTTGATGAGAAGAATTCAATCGGACGAGGACCAGGCAGAACTACAAAGGGATCTGGACAGCCTGCAAGCCTGGTCCAGCAACTGGCTCCTGGAGTTCAACCCACCAAGTGCAAAGTCATGAAGATTGGGGAAGGGCAAAGAAGACCGCAGACGGAGTACAGCCTAGGGGGCCAGAGACTGCAAACCTCAATCAAGGAAAAGATCTTGGGGTGAGTATAACACCAGACACATCTCCTGAGGCGCACATCAACCAAATAACTGCTGCAGCATATGGGCGCCTAGCAAACCTAAGAACAGCATTCCGACATCTTAATAAAGAATCGTTCAGGACCCTGTACACTGTGTACGTTAGGCCCATATTGGAGTATGCAGCACCAGTTTGGAACCCACACCTAGCCAAGCATGTGAAGATGCTCGAGAAAGTGCAAGGTTTGCAACAAGACTAGTCCCGGAGCTAAGGGGTATGTCCTACGAGGGAGGTTAAGGGAAATCGACCTGACGACACTGGAG
Source organism: Cherax destructor (assembly GCA_009830355.1). Lineage (NCBI taxonomy): Eukaryota > Metazoa > Arthropoda > Malacostraca > Decapoda > Parastacidae > Cherax > Cherax destructor. The sequence goes on along the minus strand of WNWK01001900.1, from coordinate 230,554 downwards.
GACAGGAGAGATAGGGGAGACATGATAACAACATATAAGATACTGAGAGGAATTGACAAAGTGGACAGAGACAGAATGTTCCAGAGATGGGACACAACAACAAGGGGACACAGATGGAAGTTGAAGACTCAGATGAATCACAGAGATGTTAGGAAGTATTTCTTCAGTCACAGAGTTGTCGGGAAGTGGAATAGTTTAGGAAGCGATGTAGTGGAGGCAGGCTCTATACATAGCTTTAAGCAGAGGTATGATAAAGCTCATGGCGCAGGGAGAGTGACCCAGTAGCGGCCAGTGAAGAGGCGGGGCCAGGAGCTTTGACTCGACCCCTGCAACCACAACTAGGTGAGTACAACTAGGTGAGTACACACACACACACTGGGTGTGTCTGTGTGACTCGACCCCTATAACCACAACTAGGTGAGTACACACACACACACACACACACACACACACACACTGGGTGTGTCTGTGTGACTCGACCCCTACAACCACAACTAGGTGAGTACACACACACACACACACACACTAATATCTAAAGTTTTGTCAGGCGGACAGATGAGGAATTAGGTGTAGAATTAGAACCCATAAGTTGATAAATTAGTCACACATGCAACACAAAGATACCCAGGTGGCGTTGCACAGGTGTTGCAAAGGTGTTGCATATATGACAGATTCCTCAGCTCTTAACAAAAGAAAGTTGTGAGTAGGAAGATACATTTTCCTCTCTCTGTCAAATACATAAGTTCCCCTCATTTATACTGGGAGGGTTGATGGGGTGATGGGAGGGGTGATGGGAGAGGTGCTGGGGTGATGGGAGAGGTGCTGGGGTGATGGGAGGGTTGCTGGAGGGTGCTGGAGAGCTGGGAGGAGTGCTGGGGTGATGGGAGGGATGAAGGGAGGGGTAATGGGAGGGTTGCTGGGGTGATGGGAGAGGTGTTGGGGGATGGTAGGGGTGATGGGAGAATAGGAAACGAGGTTTTTTGATGGAGGGGGGAGGGGAGTGACTCCTGGGGTAAGGGAAGGAGGATACCTGAGTCAGGGGTTATCGAGCGGAAGTATTTGTAGAAAATAAGTTTCTGATATCTCCTCAAGTATCAATTGGAGATAACCAGGTAATTGTCGTAACAATCACAAAGTACGACACGAGCGAGGTACTCCAAGGCTCTTGTAGCAGGGAGAGAGTGGACCTAGTAGCGACCAGCGAAGAGGCGGGGCCAGGAGCCATGACTCGACCCCTTTGCAACCACACATAAGTGTCTTTCCAGGTGACTGTTGCAACAGTCACAATGTTCTCTAAAGATGTCGATCCTGAGTATATGACGATCTAAGTACACACACTTCTCTGTGTAGGTCCGGGTATCAAGGACGGTGTATGTAACACAAGTCCTTGATACCAGCAGCTGCAGAGTCAGCTTCTAAGCATCAAGGGACAGTATCACAGCTTCTAGTCATCAAGGGGACAATATCACAGCTTCTAGTCATCAAGGGGACAATATCACAGCTTCTAGTCATCAAGGGACAATATTACAGCTTCTAGTCATCAAGGAGACAATATCACAGCTTCTAATCATCAAGGGACAATATCACAGCTTCTAGTCATCAAGGAACAATATCACAGCTTCTAGTCATCAAGTGACAATATCACAGCTTCTAGTCATCAAGGGGACAATATCACAGCTTCTAGTCATCAAGGGAACAATATCACAGCTTCTAGTCATCAAGGGGACAATATCACAGCTTCTAGTCATCAAGGGGACAATATCACAGCTTCTAGACATCAAGGGGACAATATCACAGCTTCTAGTCATCAAGGGAACAATATCACAGCATCTAGTCATCAAGGGTATAATATCAATGCTTCTAGTCATCAAGGGGACAATATCACAGCTTCTATCAAGGGGACAATATCACAGCTTCTAGTCATCAAGGGGACAATATCACAGCTTCTAGTCATCAAGGGGACAATATCACAGCTTCTAGTCATCAATGGGACAATATTACAGCTTCTAGTCATCAAGTAGACAATATCACAGCTTCTAATCATCAAGGGACAATATCACAGCTTCTAGTCATCAAGGAACAATATCACAGCTTCTAGTCATAAAGGGACAATATCACAGCTTCTAGTCATCAAGGGGACAATATCACAGCTTCTAGTCATCAAGGGACAATATTACAGCTTCTAGTCATCAAGGAGACAATATCACAGCTTCTAGTCATCAAGTGACAATATCACAGCTTCTAGTCATCAAGTGGACAATATCACAGCTTCTAGTCATCAAGGGAACAATATCACAGCTTCTAGTCATCAAGGGGACAATATCACAGCTTCTAGTCATCAAGGGGACAATATCACAGCTTTTAGTCATCAAGGGAACAATATCACAGCATCTAGTCATCAAGGGTATAATATCACAGCTTCTAGTCATCAAGGGGACAATATCACAGCTTTTATCAAGGGGACAATATCACAGCTTCTAGTCATCAAGGGGACAATATCACAGCTTCTAGTCATCAAGGGGACAATATCACAGCTTCTAGTCATCAATGGGACAATATTACAGCTTCTAGTCATCAAGGAGACAATATCACAGCTTCTAATCATCAAGGGACAATATCACAGCTTCTAGTCATCAAGGAACAATATCACAGCTTCTAGTCATCAAGGGACAATATCACAGCTTCTAGTCATCAAGGGACAATATCACAGCTACTAGTATCAAGGGACAATAACACAGCTTCTAGTCATCAAGGGACAATATCACAGCTACTAGTCATCAAGGGACAATATCACAGCTTCTAGTCATCAAGGGACAATATCACAGCTTCTAGTCATCAAGGGGACAATATCACAGCTTCTAGTCATCAAGGGACAATATCACAGCTTCTAGTCATCAAGGGACAATATCACAGCTTCTAGTCATCAAGGGACAATATCACAGCTTCTAGTCATCAAGGGGACAATATCACAGCTTCTAGTCATCAAGGGACAATATCACAGCTTCTAGTCATCAAGGGGACAATATCACAGCTTCTAGTCATCAAGAGGACAATATCACAGCTTCTAGTCATCAAGAGGACAATATCACAGCTTCTAGTCATCAAGGGGACAATATCACAGCTTCTAGTCATCAAGGGGACAATATCACACCTTCTAATCATCAAGGGGACAATATCACAGGTTCTAGTCATCAAGGGGACAATATCACAGCTTCTAGTCATCAAGGGTATAATATCACAGCTTCTAGTCATCAAGGGGACAATATCACAGCTTCTAGTCATCAAAGAACTATATTACAGCGAATACCCGAAATAAAAAAAAGGCAAATATAGATTTTCCCGAGGACGGTCATCGACAACAGCTCTTACCACACCAACTTTTCTTCCCCGACACAGAAAATAAGACAGAGTGTCAAGGGGGAACTTGGACAAAGCGATAAAGAACTGGAGGTTGGACGAGCACTTTCTTCGATTGAACTGAGGGATTTTCCTGGGGCGAAGGTTCAAGAAAGGAAAAAGACGGAAGCGAAAGAGTAAGGAAAATTGTCGTTTTCTTAGCAATAAACTTGTGTTATGGTGAAGAGGATGGACAGGACGAAGATTTTAAGTCAAAAATAACGTGTGACTGGAACATTTCGCCACGAAAATACGATTTGGAGAAAAACATCAGGCGGAGTTTCACCCTCTCGGTCCGTCTTGAATCACTGGCAAGTGACAATTATTCTTTTCATCATTATTGCTCTTTGGTTAATTAGATTTATACCCTATCCATTACACGAGGGTCATTAAGGTTGAATGTAACTTGTACACTACCAGTCTAGAATATTTTAATACCTCTAATAGGGATTAATGTAAATTATATATATATATATATATATATACTGGGAGACATACATACACCTCTAGCGGTATATATTCTATCTATATTATTATTATAGTAGTAGTAGTAGTAGTAGTAGTAGTAGTGTAATACTAATTTAGTAGTAATGTTAATAGTAATGTTAGTAGAAGTAGAAGTATTATCATTAGCAGTAGTAGTATTAACAGCAGCAGCAGTAGTAGTAGTAGTAGTTATTGCAGTAGTAATAGTAGTAGTAGTAGTAGTAAAGTTAGTAGTAACGTTAGTAGTAGTAGTGGTAGTAAATACTGAAATAAATACTGTTATAAAGCAAGGTGTAAAGCTAACTATATTTCTGCTGATTTACTCATAAAATAAAGCCAGTTTTCACTTCCATGGGATAAATATTGATGCTTTATTGACCTTCTTTACCAGAAAATCGATGACGTTGTTTTTTTTATTAGCGATCATTATTGCTGCTGCTGGTGATATTTACTAAGCTTTGCTTTATTTCTCCTTCACTTTATTTCTTTTTTTTTTCTCTCTCTCTCTCTCTCTCTTACTTAATTTATTACTCTTCTTTCTCTTTTCTCCTTTCTCTCATCCACATTTTCTCCAATATTTATCCGTGTCTATTTCTTGCTTTCGTTCACAGTCTCTTCTCATCATAATCTGTCGTATCTCTCTCTCTCTCTCTCTCTCTCTCTCTCTCTCTCTCTCTCTCTCTCTCTCTCTCTCTCTCTCTTTGAGAGGAGAAACCGAGAGATTTCGACTAGTTGAACGGCACTCTTCAGTTCCTTCCTTAAATTTCAACTTAATTCTCAAAATCCCGTCATGTGGCCGGAGAGATAGAAATAGATAGATAGACAGATAGATAAATATATAGATAGATAGATAGATAGACAAGTTAGATAGATAGATAGGTAAATAGATAGATAGGCAGAAAGATAGGTGAGCTTCAGTGAGCTTCACGTAAGTGTTCCCTGGGATGCTCCGGACCTGTGTTCCTTCCGAAGGAGTGATGGCTGCCGTAAGTATCTTTTACCGACAGTTTCTCGGTGTTACGACGTCGGCTCCACGGAACACTCACAGTAGCTGATCGGAAACATTAGACCGCTGGGAACAATAATAGATTGAGAACAACAAGGGATCTGGAACAATAATAGATTGGGAACAACAGGGGATCTGGAACAATAATAGATTGGGAACAACAGGGGTTCTGGAACAATAATAGATTGGGAACAACAGGGGTTCTGGAACAATAATAAACTGGGAACAACAGGGGATCTGGGACAATAATAGACTTGGAACAACAGGGGATCTTTAACAATAATAGACTGGGAACAACAGGGGATCTTTAACAATAATAGACTGGGAACAACAGGGGATCTGGAACAATAACATACTAGGAACAACAAGAGATCAACAACAATAATAGATTGGAAACAATAGAGGATCAGCAACAGTAATATATCGAAAGGGTACAATAGAAACCCCTGGAACAATAGATGGTCGGCAAAAAAATATCGAATTGTGAACAAAAGAGAATGAGAGACAAAGAGGGAATTAAAAACAAGAGATAATAAGAAACAAAAAGAAAGTGAGAACCAGAAAGCAACGACGAATGGGGTAAAGAGAGAAGAAAGAATGCCGGAGAACCAGAGAGAAAGAGAGAGAGAGGGAGAGAGAATGAGGAGGTGGGAAAAAAAGGAAGTGGGAAAGGTCAAGGAGTAATGGAGGATCCAAAAAAAACAAAAATAAAAGAAGAAGAAAAAACGGAGAACAAAATTTAATTCTGTACACCATAAAAATTTATCCGAATAAGAGGCGAGTCCAATTGCGATGTTTGGTAGTGTTGGCGAGGGGGAAGAGGGGAGGAGGGAGAACAAGGGGAGGAGAAGAGAGAGAGAGAATGTGGTGAAGGAGGGGAGAACGTGAGGGGAAGAAGAAATGAAGTGTATGAAGAAGAGATGGTGAGTAGAGGAGTTAGGATAGGTTAGGTTAAGTTAGGTTAGGTTAGGATCCGTTGGGTTAGGTTAGGTTGGGTTAGGTTAGTATACTTTGGATTAGGTTAAGATAGGTTTAGATTAGGATAGGTTAGGTTAGGATCCGTTGGGTTAGGTTAGGTTAGGTTAGGTTAGGTTAAGTTAGGATAAGTTAGATTAGGATAGATTAGGTTAGGTTAGGATAGGTAACATGAACCCAAATAAGCATTAATATGACAAAAACTAACCAAATTAAAACAAAACATCAGAGACACGTCTGGCAGCGCGATGCCATGCCAACGCAACAAAAACGTTAAAAACTACACGAGTGTCACCAGTGGTACAAGACCAGTGTTTTGACAGGTCTGTGTCTCACATCATTCATGCTGAAATTAAATTTCGGTGTTCCAGATGACTGCCAGTTACCAAGTCTCTAGTGGTACAATTAGCAGCGGATCTGAACAACAGACTTGCACAGGACTTCAGTTCCTTCTCTTAGTATCCAAGAGGATAGTTAATCACATCCTGGCGAAGCGTTTCGCCTGCACAGGATGTTCCACCAGTCAGATACAGAAGCGATAACAATACTGGAGACAGAATACCATATTTTCCGGCATATAAGACGCACATATTTTTTTTCTCTTACAAAAAAAGGCTTGGAAAAATCTTCCTGCGCCTTATATGCTCAAGTTCAGAGTCAAGGGTAGGCTTTGGGTTACGTTTTAGCAGTTGTTTAATGACGTCACGTTACAACGCGTGTGCTGAAAAATACGGTAATTGGTGAGGTAGTTTAGATGTGATCAGTCCTTCCATCTTCTTGTATTTACAAGGAAACGCGGAGGCTCGATCCACCGTAAAGGATATAATCCTCTGACTTGTCTGACGAGACTGGAGAGAACAGCGATCCTCCAGTACAAGGCGGGTCGATCAGTCCCCGAGCCTAGAAAGAAGGAGATCAGTCCCTCACTATAACACTTTTTTAGCTTCATATGACCGTAGAATCTGTCTTGAAGTTCCCACGGTCTGGTCTCCATGTCTGCATAGCTCGTTAGAGCCAGTATGCCGTTCAGAGGAAAAACAAGAGTTTTTACCTCTCTGTCGTAGAGTGATATGGTTCATTAGTTTTCCGGTGCTGCAGCTCTGCACTTTTCGCTCGTGCGCCGGCGAGGTGATGTATCGGGCGGGATTAAAAAGTATCGTGATAGCGGAAGAGTGATGGTGGTGGTGGGTGGAATACTTAGAAGACAGACAGCAAGTCAGGTTCCTGCTAGACAACACTCTCTCCTAGATCACCAACACTGTTATTATTAGTAGTAGTAGTAGTAGTAGTAGTTAGTAGTAGTAGTAGTAGTTGTAGTGTGATGCCCCTATGGTTGTGAACTACATTTTGCGTTCTTGAGATTCAAGGAAGGTCCGTGGAATTATCTGATATTGATCGAAAGATGAGAGAGAGAGAGAGAAAGTGACACAGAGAAAGAGAGAGATAGAGAAAGAAAGGGACAGAGAGAGAGAGAGGGAGAGACAGAGACAGAGATGAGTCTGGAAGCGTATAAGAGGACTGTTGCTGCATTTTGATGAAGTAAGATAAAAGGGATAAAGGTGTTTGCTCTCTTTCAAGTTTTTTTTCGATAGAAAGGGAATAGATCCGAAACAGAAATCGAAGAGATAGATAGATAGATAGCATAACTGATTCCATAACTGATAGTGAATAAAACACGTGTTGTTTGGGCAGTATAGCTCAGCAGGTGTTGCACATGTGTCTTTTTCATCAGAATTTAGTCTGGTCAATAACGGCATTAAGCGCAGTGATAAACTAACGATAGTGTCCGGGCATTTGAGGCCAAAATCACCTAGTGGACATTGGAGGACATTTAGAGAAAAGCTGAGGGCTCTCCCCCTACTCTTCCTTCCCTGCTGCCCACACTGCCACAAGAGATTTATGCACCCAGACACTAGCATGTGTTGGTTACAATAGAAATGTCACGACTTACATTAAGGTGCTGGAATCCATGCATTCGAACCTATTCTTTAAGGTATTCTATCCCCTTTCATGAAGGTGTTCCATGCTATACATTAAAGCGTTTGGTGTTCAATCAATACATTAGGGTATTCGATCCCATACATAAGGGTATTCGATTCCATATATTAGAGTATTCGATTCCATACATTAAGGTATTCGATCCCTTGTATTAAGGTGTTGGATCCTATACATTGAGGTGTTGGATGTCATACATTAAAGTGTTGGATCCTATACACAAGAGTATTGAATCCTATACACTAGAGTGTTGGATACCATACACTAGGATGTTTGATTCCTTTCTCTAAGATGTTGGATCCAATACACTGAGGTGTTGGATGCCAAACACTGAGGTGTTGGATCCCATACACAAGGGTGCTGGCTCCTATACACAATGGTGTTGGATCCTATACACAAGAGTATCGGATCCCATACACAATGGTGTTGGATCCTATACACAAGAGTATCGGATCCCATACACAAGGGTGTTGGAACCCATACACAAGGGTGTTGGATCCCCTGTGGCAGCTCACAGTGAGCCTCACCCTTGTCAACTTTCCGGCAAGTAATGAGAAAATTAATCGCAACTTTGCATCTCGTGCAACAAGCTTCAAAGTTGCTCAAACTTTTTTTTTTAATAATGCGAATTTTTGATGCATTCAAAATCTTTTGTAAAGTTGATCTCAGGATCATTTTCATTTTCCCTCGGTTATCTTTTCCCCTAATACAAGATTTATTATTATCATCATTATTATTATTATTATTATTATTATTATTATTATTATTATTATTATTATTATTATTATTATTATTATTATTATCATCATTTTTCCCTTTACTCGCTTTATTTACTTCAGTGATTTTTTGTGGTTTTGGAATCTCAAGTTGTCTGGTTTATTGGGTTTAAACCCCATTGACTGCACGATGTTTATTAAGGCTGCAACTCCAGTTCACCACAAGCCAAGTATGATTTAATCCCTAATACAAGGATTAACGTGAGTTATAAGTGTGTGTATATATAATAAGATATACACCCCTCCGTGTATATACACGGAGGGGTGTATATACTTGCGATGCTGTTAGGTTAAAAAATACCATATATGCTTTTTCTACGTTAGCTGTTATGTTAGTTATAGTGTTTACGATGTGCATTTACCCATATAATGTAATTATAGCTGTAAATGACGCTTTAGTTGACATATAACGCAATTATAGACGCAAATGATTCTTTAGCCTGAATAAAATGGTACTATTTTTCGTTTACATTAAAAGAATAAACCTGGAAAAGTGGGACACACACACACACACACACACACACACACACACACACACACACACAGAGGAAGCATTTCTTCAGCCACAGAGTAGTCAGGAAGTGGAATAGTCTAGAGAAAGATATAGTGGAGGCAGAAACCATATACAGTTTTAAGACGAGGTATGATAAAACTCATGGAGCAGGGAGAGCAGAGACCCAGTAGCGGGCAGCGAAGAGGCGGGGCCAGGAGCTGAGTCTCAACCCCTGCAACCACAATTAGGTGAGTACAATTAGGTGAGTACACTCACACACACACACACACACACACACTCACAGATGATGTGAAGTTAATGAGAAGAATCAAATCAGTCGAGGATCAGGCAGGACTACAAAGAGACCTGGACAGGCTGCAAGCCTGGTCCAGTAACTGGCTCCTTGAATTTAACCCTGCCAAATGTAAAGTCATGAATATCGGGGAAGGGCAAAGAAGACCGCAGACAGAGTATAGTCTAGGTGGCCAAAGACTGCAAACCTCACTCAAAGAAAAAGATCTTGGGGTGAGTATAATACCGAGCACATCTCCTGAGGCACACATCAATCAGATAACTGCTGCAGCATACGGGCGGCTGGCAAACCTAAGAATAGCGTTCCAATACCTCACCAAGGAATCATTCAAGACTCTGTATACCATATACGTCAGGCCCATACTGGAGTATGCAGCACCAGTTTGGAACCCACACCTGTCAAGCACGTCAAGAAATTAGAGAAAGTGCAAGGTTTGCAACAAGACTAGTCCCAGAGCTGGGATTGTCCTACGAAGAAAGGTTAGGAAATCGGCCTGACGACACTAGAGGACAGGAGGGTTAGGGAGACATGATAACGACATATAAAATACTGCGAGGAATAGATAAGGTGGACAGAGACAAGATGTTCCAGAGAGGGGACACAGAAACAAGGGGTCCAATGGAAGTTGAAGACTCCTATGAGTCAAGGGATGTTAGGAAGTATTTCTTCAGTCATAGAGTTGTCAGGAAGTGGAATAGCTTGGAAAGCGACATAGTGGAGGCAGGAACCATACATAGTTTTAAGACTAGGTTTGATAAAGCTCATGGAGCAGGGAGAGAGAGGACCTAGTAGCAATCAGTGAAGAGGCGGGGCCAGGAGCTATGACTCGACCCCTGCAACCACAAATAGGTGAGTACAAATAGGTGAGTACACACACTCACACACTCACACACACACACACACACACACACACACACACACACTCACACACACACACACACTCACACACTCACACACACACACACACACACACACACACACACTCACACACACACACACACACGCACTCACACACACACACACACACACGCAGGCAGTAAGTGAACCTTTGCTAACAGGTGACTTATCAACTATGGGCATCAATTTAACAGTAATTTAACTTTAATTTAATTTAACTTGTTAAATTGAAGTCCGTTGATTACAGGAGGATCAACAAGGCTGTTCGTCTCCCCTGAACCACCTGTCAAGAATACTTTAATGACTAAATTATTCACTGCAACAACTCACAGTGTATTTACACTGAGAAATATACACCTCTGAATTTGGTGTAGATGGAACGGAAGTATACACAGACACCGGGAGATAAATATTGATGTTGTGATGAGATTAATAGTTGAAGTTGTGGGAGGCGAGAGCTGATCCAGCAGGCTGTGAGTGCCAGCCATTCGTTGGTTCGCTCTCGGAACTGCCCAGCGTGCCTGGAATGTGGACACGTACTCGCACGTACATGCTCACCCGTACACACACATACACAAGGTACGATAAAGCTCATGGAGCAGGGAGAGAGTGGACCTAGTAGCGACCAGCGAAGAGGCGGAGCCAGGAGCTGTGAATCGACCCCTGCAACCACAAATAGGTGAGCCACACACACACACACACACACACACACACATTTACATCATTATATAAATTAACTGCGAATTTCCTAAAAAAAATCAGTAAACACTAAATTAATAGACAGACTGCTGGCCTGCTTCTGATCCAGGTCAGGAGGGGTCAGTTTACCCCCCTGACCCCTTGAATAATGTCAGGGGGATGTAATGATCCCCCTCCCCTCCCGACCCCTTCCTGAGTCAAGTCAGGGCCTGGGTGCCCACAACAGAAATAATCATGCCTTATACAGATGAATAAACACGAATGACTTAATGAATGTCTAATATTAATGTACGCAAGAAGTCAAGAAGTCAAGAAGTCAAGAAGACAAGAAGTCAAGAAGTAAAACCCTCAAGAATATCTGCATTATGTACCAGAAATTATGTACCAGAAATGATGTGCCAGAACACTTGATACCAGCAATTATGTACCGGAGGTGTTGCACTTATAAATTTTATTCCACAATTATTATTCGTGGAAACTCTGTACCAGAATTATCGTTCCAAGAAATTATATAGAAGGATTATTAATGAAAGAGAACGAAAAAAGTACGAAACTTTTAGAGATTACTGGGGAAAAAAAAGTTCTTCACACGAAAAAAAATCCATACGGCCTGAGAGAGAGAGAAGAGAGAGAGAGAGAGAGAGAGAGAGAGAGAGAGAGAGAGAGAGAGAGAGAGAAGAAGGGCGCATCTCTCTTTAAGTCGGGTGAAAACCAGTGATTTATGGGGTAGCCGGGGCAGGTGGCTCTTCCCACGGTTGAGAGGGTGAAATTCAACTCCAGCCAACAGAGCCAAAGGTATGGATATCCAGTCTCCAACTCCAGCCAGCAGAGCCAAAGGGAATGACAGTGACAATGACGGTGATAATGACAGTGACAATGATAGTGACAGTGACAATAAGAGCGACAATAACAGTGAAAATAACAATGACAATAAAACAATAACAGTTGCAATAACAATGACAATAAAACTATAACAGTGACAATAAAACAATAACAGTGACATTAAAGCAAAGAGTCGAAGACTCTTTGTTATTAGCAAGACCAAGAGCTTGCTAATAGAGCCTTTGGGCTCCAAGAGGCTTCACCCCAAGACCAATAAGACGTCTAAAGTCTATATTAAATATCTAAATATCAGCTAACAGGAACCTGTGAGGTTCCAGACGGCGACTTCGCCCCCCCGTAGGCTGAAGCCTTTGGGGCCGCCGAATGTAGGTTCCACAGGGGTAATAAACCGCATCTCTGCAGCGTTTCATCCCATGATGGGTTTAAAACAAAACAAAACCCAGGAAAAAAATCCCTTAGTGAAATATTCCCAGTGTTGTGGAATCCATAGCGACGCTTTCTTTTGTTTTTATTTTCCAGTTGCATGAAGTTTGTATTGAGGTGGTGTGTGTGTATGACTGTGCTTTCCATGCGCACTATACAAGTATACAAGGCACAGAGCATACGTAGTATACAAGACCTGTAGGGTTTAGGCTCGGTTAATTGGTCACAGCCTGGGAAATACAAGGCTCAATTTTTTTTAAATTCTTTGAGTAGACAATTCGATAGATTTTTAACATCAGGGCGACTGGGGGATGTCCTTCCCCCGTGAATGATTCCCCACCCCCCTTCCTCAGGCGCTGTGTGAAAAACCCTGACGGGTTTAGCGATTCTCCCCACACGCCTGATTTCAAATCGGTGTCCTCATGACCAACCTACGTGGCTTTTGTTATACTCTGACCTGCAGCTGCGTTATTTTTTCCCTTCATTGTGGCACTCCTCGTCACCAGCTGTTTCCATGTTGACGCTTCAGTGACATTGAATGGCAGTGGCAATGACAGTGACAGTGACAATGAAAGTGACAGTGACAATAAGAGTGACAATAACAGTGACAATAAAACAATAACTGTGACAATAAAACAATAACAGTGACAATAAAACAATAGCAGTGACAATAAAACAATAACAGTGACAATAAAACAATAGCAGTGACAATAAAACAATAACAGTGACAATAAAACAATAACAATGACAATAAAACAATAGCAGTGACAATAAAACAATAACAGTGACAATAAAACAATAACAGTGACAATAAAACAATAACAGTGACAATAAAACAATAACAGTGACAATAAAACAATAACAGTGACAATAAAACAATAACAGTGACAATAAAACAATAACAGTGACAATAAAACAATAACAGTGACAATAAAACAATAACAGTGACAATAAAACAATAACAGTGACAATAAAACAATAACAGTGACAATAAAACAATAACAGTGACAATAAAACAACAACAGTGACAATAAAACAATGGCAGTGACAATAGCAGTGACAATAAAACAATGGCAGTGACAACTGACACAGCAGTGACAAACATCTCCAACATACCTCACACAAAGCCCAGTTTTAAGCAGATATTTAAAAGGCTTCGGGGAAAGACGAAAAAAAAAAAGCATTCTGTTTGTTGGCAGCGAAGCTCTCCAGCGCTAACGAGCTTACTCTCCCTCACTGGAAAAGGAAATTGGCAGCTTTTGTGAACAGAAATTGCACCAATATAGCTGGCTAAAAGACTGCAAGATTCCTGTAGATAAGGTGAGAGACTTGCGGTATGAAGGGCAAAAAGGCACAATACCGTGACTGGAACAATACACAAATAATCCCATTCACAGGAGAGAGAGAGAGAGGGAGGAGCTTACGACGACGTTTCGCACCAACTTGAACCATTTTACAAGTTCTCTCTCCTGTGCGCTGGTTATTTGTGTAGTTAGGGAATATTTACCTGTGCATGAGAGGCATTGGTGACAGATTCCCAGACATGAGAGGCTCTCACAGTCCGCCTCCCAGACATGAGAGGCTCTCACGGTCCGCCTCCCAGACATGAGAGGCTCTCACAGTCTGCCTCCCAGACATGAGAGGCTCTCACAGTCTGCCTCCCAGACATGAGAGGCTCTCACCATCTTACTCCCAGACATGAGAGGCTCTCACGGTCCGCCTCCCAGACATGAGAGGCTCTCACCATCTTACTCCCAGACATGAGAGGCTCTCACGGTCCGCCTCCCAGACAAGAGAGGCTCTCACGGTCCTCCCTAACCCAATAATACAAAAAATAAAGTTAATAGCGAACACTTTAGCAGCTCTGTACTAGAAGGAACATTTAATAGGTAAATAATAGGGATATTTAATTTGTAAACCAGCAAGTGATATAATTCCCAATAGCAAAAATAGTAGTCATAAGTTTTAATAAGGCCACAAGCAGGGACTGATTACCTATTTCCATCCTAAATGTTTCGTTAATAAGTATGGGACTGATGTGCGCGTATTCTGTAACAAGCATAATAATCCATAAGTTTAGAGCGAATATGAACGAATTTGGAATTTTACTGAAAAAGTTGAAAAAATGGGAATCGTTGGAATCAGATCAGTTACTCGAGAATGGCTCTCCTGGTCGGCTTCAAACTTTTTACCTTAGTATACTTTACTACTTGGTAGATTGGCATAAATAAAGGGAGACAGGAAGAGTTGTACTGACGAACCTGGGATGTTTGTTATTTTGTCTCAATGTTATTTCGTCTATGTTTTAGTTCGTCTATACAAATGTTGTTATTGTTTCATCTATACTTCTGGTATTGTTACGTCTATGCTTTTATTTTTGTTGTTCGTCAGAGTTTCTGTTTTTGTTCTACTATGCTTCTATATATTTTTGTTTTTGTTCGTCTATTATAGTCATAGACGAACAAAAACACAAGTATAGTGTGACAGAAGTATGTACTACCACTACCAGCCTTACCACTACTACTACCACTACCAGCCTTACCACTACCAGCCTTACCACTACTACTACCACTACCAGCCTTACCACTACCAGCCTTACCACTACTACTACCACTACCAGCCTTACCACTACCAGCCTTACCACTACCAGCCTTACCACTACCAGCCTCTACCAGCCCCCTACCAGCCTTACTCACTACTATTACCACTACCAGCCTTCCCACACACTACTACTACCACTACCAGCCTTACCACTACCAGCCTTACCACTACTACTACCACTACCAGCCTTACCACTACCAGCCTTACCACTACCAGCCTTACCACTACCAGCCTTACCACTACCACTACTATTACCACTACCAGACTTACCACTACTACTACCACTACCAGCCTTACCACTACCACTACTACTACCACTACCAGCCTTACCAGCTTCTTTTTCTTCCTCTCTTGGTCCCGTCCCTGTCCCCCCTCGCCTATATATACTGGCTCCCTCACTCTTGTGTTAATGTGACTTTGTAAATGGTCTAAGACGGACCGAAACGTTGTGGTAAGTTTCTCTCTTCTACGTACGAGTTATTTGTCTATTGTTCAAGTCACGATATTGGCGGTTTTTTTTCTTTATTGACGAAGCAACACCAAAAGCATAGACGAAGAAAAAAAACATAAGCGTAAGAGCAAGAAATGGAATATAGAAGAAACAAGAAGAGAAGAGCAAGGGGCAAGGAATATTGGAACAATAACAATAAGAACAAGAGGTCAATTGAACATTTATATGCGCATAATTACACAAATGGAATCTGAGAAGCTAACTGGTTACCATAACTGCATGGAGGGAGATGGAGTGGAGTGGAGGAATGGAGGGAGATGGAGTGGAGTGGAGGAATGGAGGGAGATGGAGTGGAGTGGAGGAATGGAGGGAGATGGAGTGGAGTGGAGGAATGGAGGGAGTGGATAGAGGGAGGAGGTAAGTGAAGGTGGCGGAGGCTGAGCTTTTCAATAAGGGCTAGTCATTTATATCTTTGTGAGGGAAATATCGACCTTACCTTCAGGTCAGTCTCCATGCCTCTCAAAGGCTCTTGATTAGGGGGGTTGGAGCTAACCTCCTCTTCTTCCTCCCCCTCGGATCAAACCTGGTTACAGGGGCAACGAATACAAGATCGTAGAAGAGACAGTGAGAAGAGAACCCGGAAGACTGGATGAAGAGGAGAGATGAAGGGGAGATAAAGCACGGATTATGAGAGAGAGAGAGAGAGAGAGAGAGAGAGAGAGAGAGAGAGAGAGAGAGAGAGAGAGAGAGAGAGAGAGAGAGAGAGCTTTTCTAACGATCTCTGATCTACCCCAGGCACCTGGTCTCCCCAGATATCTGTTCTCCGGATACCTGATCTCCCCATATAGTATATATATATTTTTTTTATTAACACATCGGCCGTTTCCCACCAAGGCAGGGTGGCCCGACAAAGAAAAACTTTCATCATCATTCACTCCATCACTGTCTTGCCAGAGGCGTGCTGACACTACAGCTACAAAACTGCAACATTAACACCCCTCCTTCAGAGTGCCGGCACTGTACTTCCCATCTCCAGGACTCAAGTCCGGCCTGCCGGTTTCCCTGAAACCCTTCATAAATGTTACCTTGCTTACACTCCAACAGCACGTCAAGTCCTAAAAACCATTTGCCTCCATTCGCTCCTATCTAATACGGTCACGCACGCTTGCTGGAAGTCCAAGCCCCTCTCACATAAAACCTCCTTTACCCCCTCTCTCCAACCTTTTCTAGGCCGACCCCTACCCCGCCTTCCCTCTTGAAGTCATTCTATTTTGATCCATCCTCTCTACATGTCCAAACCATCTCAATAACCCCTCCTCAGCCCTCTGGATAATAGTTTTGGTAATCCCACACCTAATCTCCAAACTACGTATTCTCTGCATTATATTCACACCACACATTGCTCTCAGACATGACATATCCACTACCTCCAGCCTTCTCCTTGTTGCAACATTAACAAGTCATGTCTCACACCCACTATACTCTCATACATTCCCCTCTTTGCTTTCATGGATAAAGTTCTCTGTTTCCACAAGCTCCTCAGTGCACCACTCACCTTTTTCCCATCGTTAATTCTATGATTCACCTCATCCTTCATAGACCCATCTGCTGACACATCCACTCCCAAATATCTGAACACATTCACCTCCTCCATACTCTCTCCCTCCAATCTGATATCCAATCTTCTGTTATCTATTTTTTGTTCTCATACTTTTTTCCTATTTATTTTAATTTTCTCTTACCTACACCAGTCATCACAACCTCTGCAACTTTCAGAATTCCAAGCAGTGTCACAAAGAGCAACTGTGCAACTCTTGGTTAGATTCTTCTTACTCTTCAACACAATTACTCTACAACTCCACTATAAAATATTGAACACCAGGTGACATTATAACCACCTATTATTGACATCTACATTCCCCAATTATATATTATATATGATATTATAATAGTATATATCATATAATATAACAGGTACTGGTTGATGGTCCCCAAACTCCCACTTTATGTAGTTTTTTTTTTAAATGCTTTTGTCAACCCGAGCATTTTGTCTAAACTCCATCTATAAATTTTCAATGGGACTTTAAAATTCTTTCTACATTGCACTTGCACAGCATTCTAATATATATAATATGTAATATATATATATATATATATTCCTATATGGTCAGGGTAATTAAGTTATATTCTTTAGAGGTTAATTAAATAAAGATTTAAAAATTCAAATATGAGAATCATGATTCAAAATTGTTTCCTAATTTTTTTCTCTTTTTTTTTTTTGGGGGGGGAGGGAAGGAATTCGTGTTATTTATTTGTGTACGTTAATGGAGGGCCTCCCACTCCATACATGGATGAAGCCTTGTATTATATACCTGTATGATGGCTAGTGTTCACTTGTATGAAGCCTCTTACACATGTGTATGAAGCCTATTATACATGTGTATGAAGCCTCTTACACATGTGTATGAAGCCTCTTATACATGTGTATGAAGCCTCTTACACATGTGTATGAAGCCTCTTATACATGTGTATTGCTAAGGCGAAATCTGGAAAGGATTTTTCTGAGTCTTACTGGTTTAAAAATTGATGGATTTATTGGGTTTAAAGTCGATTAATTTACTGGATTTAGAGTTTATTGCTTTATTGGGTTTGAAGCCTGTCTACCACACGAGGGTCATTAAGGCTGCATGCCACCTGTTCACCACCAGTCAAAAACACTTTAATATGTAAAACTCTCGGTGTGTAGTGTATAGTGCATACACAACACTCGGTGTATAGTGCATACACAACACTCGGTGTATAGTGCATACACAACACTCGGTGTATAATGTATAGTGCATACACAACATCTCGGTGTATAGTGTATAGTGAATACACAACTCTTGGTCTATAGTGCATACACAACTCTCGGTGTATAGTGTATAGTACATATACAACTCTCGGTGTATAGTGCATACACAACTCTCGGTGTATAGTGTATAGTGCATACACAACACTCGGTGTATAGTGCATACACAACTCTCGGTGTACAGTGCATACACAACACTCGGTGTATAGTGTATAATGAATACATAACACTCGGTGTATAGTGCATACACAACTCTCGGTGTATAGTGCATACACAACTCTCGGTGTATAGTGCATACACAACACTCGGTGTATAGTGCATACACAACTCTCGGTGTATAGTGCATACAGAACACTCGGTGTATAGTGCATACACAACTCTTGGTGTATAGTGCATACACAACTCTCGGTGTATAGTGCATACACAACACTCGGTGTATAGTGCATACACAACACTCGGTGTATAGTGCATACACAACACTCGGTGTATAGTGCATACACAACTCTTGGTGTATAGTGCATACACAACTCTTGGTGTATATACACTGAGAGATGCATAGCAACAGTCTTGAGAACCATGAGAGACACTTGAGAGAATGAGAGGCTACTGGGGTAGTGAGAGATATATAAAATACATAGACTCAGGATTATCACTGGAGAAGTCGAACTGGGGTACATCTCCTCTTTCTCCTCCTCTTCTTTCTCCTCCTCCTCCTCCTCCTTATGCTTCTCCTCTTCTCATTCTTCTTCCTCATCTCCTCTTTCGTCCATTCTGCTGGACTTTAAACAGACATTATTGATCTCTCTAAATATAGTCACAGAACTCTACTCTGCTGTCTACAACACTCCACACACCTGCTGTCTACAACACTCCACACACCTGCTGTCTACAACACTCACTCACCTGCTGTCTACAACACTCATACATCTGCTGTCTACAACACTCACACAACTGCTGTCTACAACACACACACCTGCTGTCTACAACACTCACACATCTGCTGTCTACAACACTCATACACCTGCTGTCTACAACACTCACACACCTGCTGTCTACAACACTCACACACCTGTTGTCTACAACACTAACACACCTGCTGTCTACAACACTCGCTCACCTGCTGTCTACAACACTCACACACCTACTGTCTACAACACTCACACACATACTGTCTACAACACTCACACACCTGCTGTCTACAACACTCACACACCTGCTTTCTACAACACTCACACACCGGCTGTCTACAACACTCACATACCTGCTGTCTACAACACTCACACACTTGCTGTCTACAACACTCACACACCTGCTGTCTACAACACTCACACACCTGCTGTCTACAACACTCACACACCTGCTGTCTACAAGACACACATCTGCCGTCTACAACACTCACACACCTTCTGTCTACAACACTCACACACCTGCTGTCTACAACACTCACACACCTGCTGTCTACAACACTCACACACCTACTGTCTACAACACTCACACACCTGCTGTCTACAACACACACATATATTTTATTATTATTATTATTATTTATTATTAACATTATTATTATTATTATCATCACATTCACGGGAAGCGCTAAACCCGGTGGGACACACATTACACGATTAGATGGAAGTACTCTGATTTAATCGACACGCAAGACTGAAGATTGCTCCCCTTCCTTGGATCAAGGACCAATTGATCTACATCAATCTTCTGCCATCTCTCATCCCCCCCCGTCCACTGTAGAGTCATCAGCTGTCAGCAGACGTACCGTCATCAGCTGTCAGCAGACGTACCGTCGCTAATGTAACTGCCTCGTTAGAGACGTAATTAGAGGGATTCATCGTAGTTCGGTTATTATATCTGTCTCGTGGCGTCATCAGCAGCGGTGCCATCCATCAAGGTGCCATTCATCAAGGTGCCATCCATCAAGGCGAGAAGACGCTGTTGAGGGTTGGGTGAAGAGCTCTTGATCCAAGGGATTGGTACTGCTTTCCTATGCTCTCTCTTAAGGGTTTAAGTTCGGTTAGGTTCGTCATTTTCATATACATTTATATATATATATATATATATATATATATATATATATATATATATATATATATATATAAAATATATATATATATAGATAGAGAGAGAGAGAGAGAGAGAGAGAGAGAGAGAGAGAGAGAGAGAGAGAGAGAGAGAGAGCAGAATTCGGGATGAAACACACATAAAATCCCCTCCCTCCTAAACCCCTCCCTCTTAAACCCCTCCTCCTAAACCCTCCTCCAAAACACCCCTCCCTTCCTAAACACACTCCCCCTAAACACCCCCCCCTTCCTAAACACACCTTCCCTAAACCCCTCTTCTGAGGCTCCATTGAGGGCTCCACTTCCATTCAAATTTACGATCTTTGAGTGCCAGTTCTAGTCTATACAAACTGACAATTTTGAGCCCCGACTGAAAGCACTAAAAACTTCGTTTTAAATACGAGTTTGGTACAACTAATTTCAAAAGATTTCAACTACCCATCTGAGTAGAAAAAGGATATATATATATATATATATATATATATATATATATATATATATATATATATATATATATATATATATCACTCACACACATGTTTGTTAGAGGGAGAGAGAGAGAGAGAGAGAGAGGAGAGAGAGAGAGAGAGAGAGAGAGAGAGAGAGAGAGAGAGAGAGAGAGAGAGAGAGAGAGACAGACAGACAGACAGACAGAAAGAGAGAGGCAAACAGACAGACAAAGAGAGAGAGAGAGATGGTAATGTTATAAATAATAGCCAGAGTTGAGGGTAAGTTGAATGCACTGGACTGAGAATAACAGGAATACGACCGCGTATATTTGCTGAATATGATTGCGTGAGTTTGTGAATATTACTGTTGTGGGTATAAAATGACTGCGTTTCTGAATGTGACAGTATGTTTGGTGAATATGACTTGGCTAATGTGACTGCTTGGGATAGCGTAATAGCATGTTCGTGAATATGACTGTCTGTGCCGTGGAGTGAATGTTGCTGTCTTTGGGAGAATATGATAGAGTGTTTTGATGAGCATGACAATATGCTCGTGAAAAAGATACTGCATTACACGTCGACCGTTTCCCACCGAGGTAAGGCGACCCGAAAAAGAAGAAACACTTTCATCATCACTCACTCCACTCCATGTTGGATATGGCAATAAATGTTGACGAATATGACTGCACAGAGCGAAAGTGACTGCACATGCGGGAGAAAATGACGCCTAGAGAACGCAAATGCATGGAAAACTGCAGGAATGATCTGGGATTTGCCTGCGACCTCTTTCGAGAGTTTCCCTACAGTTGTAAACAGAGAGACGCCCAGAACAGACAAGTCTTGTTTCCGCTCAGTGTAGACAAAAGTCTCGTAAAATTGTCGCTAACTACTTACGCTTTGGATCCAACGTTTTCATGAAGAGAACGTTTCGCTCTGTGCAAGGTTTTACACAGAGCGAAACGTTGTCGTATTTATAGGTTAGTTTTTGAACCAGTTTTTTTTTTTACATATTACGTAGAGAGAGAAAGAAAATGGGATTTTATAATGTTGCTGGAATGTAGGTAGATGACAAGTAGTTGATAAAGTAGATGACGAAGTGGATGACAGGTAGATGACTAAGTTAATGACAGGTAGATGACTAAGTTAATGACAGGTAGATGACAAAGTTAATGACAGGTAGATGACTAAGTTAATGACAGGTAGATGACGAAGTTAATGACAGGTAGATGACAAGTAGTTGATAAAGTAGATGACGAAGTGGATGACAGGTAGATGACTAAGTTAATGACAGGTAGATGACTAAGTTAATGACAGGTAGATGACTAAGTTAATGACAGGTAGATGACTAAGTTAATGACAGGTAGATGACGAAGTTAATGACAGGTAGATGACTAAGTTAATGACAGGTAGATGACGAAGTTAATGACAGGTAGATGACTAAGTTAATGACAGGTAGATGACTAAGTTAATGACAGGTAGATGACAAAGTTAATGACAGGTAGATGACTAAGTTAATGACAGGTAGATGACTAAGTTAATGACAGGTAGATGACAAAGTTAATGACAGGTAGATGACTAAGTTAATGACAGGTAGATGACGAAGTTAATGACAGGTAGATGACAAAGTTAATGACAGGTAGATGACAAAGTTAATGACAGGTAGATGACTAAGTTAATGACAGGTAGATGACGAAGTTAATGACAGGTAGATGACTAAGTTAATGACAGGTAGATGACTAAGTTAATGACAGGTATATGACTAAGTTAATGACAGGTAGATGACGAAGTTATTGACAGGTAGATGACTAAGTTAATGACAGGTAGATGACAAAGTTAATGACAGGTAGATGACTAAGTTAATGACAGGTAGATGACTAAGTTAATGACAGGTAGATGACGAAGTTAATGACAGGTAGATGACTAAGTTAATGACAGGTAGATGACTAAGTTAATGACAGGTAGATGACGAAGTTAATGACAGGTAGATGACTAAGTTAATGACAGGTAGATGACAAAGTTAATGACAGGTAGATGACTAAGTTAATGACAGGTAGATGACAAAGTTAATGACAGGTAGATGACTAAGTTAATGACAGGTAGATGACTAAGTTAATGACAGGTAGATGACGAAGTTAATGACAGGTAGATGACTAAGTTAATGACAGGTAGATGACTAAGTTAATGACAGGTAGATGACTAAGTTAATGACAGGTAGATGACAAAGTTAATGACAGGTAGATGACTAAGTTAATGACAGGTAGATGACAAAGTTAATGACAGGTAGATGACTAAGTTAATGACAGGTAGATGACTAAGTTAATGACAGGTAGATGACTAAGTTAATGACAGGTAGATGACAAAGTTAATGACAGGTAGATGACGAAGTTAATGACAGGTAGATGACGAAGTTAATGACAGGTAGATGACGAAGGTAATGACAGGTATATGACGAAGTTAATGACAGGTAGATGACGAAGTTAATGACAGGTAGATGACGAAGTTAATGACAGGTAGATGACGAAGTTAATGACAGGTAGATGACGAAGTTAATGACACATGTATTTGATCGACACACCACAAACCAGTGGTCATCTTGGCCAGCTGTAAACACGGTGGCTACTAGAGCCATCTAGCGCTGATATTCAACACCACATCATCCGCTCACCACTGCGTGGGCTGCGGAATTCTGCCTTGTCAGAGGAGCGTTGAATTGATCGTCCGATCATTATGTCTGGGTAATCGTTCCTTCCTTCCTTCCTTCCTTCCTTTCTTTGTAGTGTACATCGCACGTAGTTAAGGAAGCTACTTTTTTTCCTTGTTGAGTGTAATTGTGACTGTTCCTGGCTGTGACTTATAGTGCAGGCCTGTACTGGAGGCCCGGAACAGGAGTACTGGATAAAAGGACACAAATGCATAATACATTTAGGAAATCTTTACTGGATACATTACGGTCCTGGGACCTCGGTCATTCCAAATTGTCGACTCACCAAGCAGTGTGGCGTTGTATTACGAGGGCGGGACTATTTATGGGGATGTATTTGCCAGCAACATCCGCGTAGCTTTCACCAGAGACCTCAGCTGGAATAAAGGTCCTCCATGATTGAACCAGCGGTGCAGCAGGGGTCGACGCTCTACCCTGCCGAGATTGCAACGAGGTCTACCGCTGGGGACCTGCGGGGACGAATCTTTCTACACAGGTTCGAGAACACAGAAGTGCATGAAGCGGGGAAGACACCAAGAAATACTTACGTGTTTACACGGATCTGAGGATGACCGTACCTTACACTGAAAGGAAGACGAAGTCATCTACGGAGACTCGAACACTGATAAGCGCCGCTCTACTGTAACAACCTTGATTGCTGGTTCCAACATTATAGAAGAAAACTACCTGGAAAATACACCGTCTCACATACTCTTAAACATAGATACCATCCCACGCTGGTCCCCGCTGCCACCTGGCACAGCAATTAGACCACCTGACGCCTTCACCTCATCTTCATTGATATGTATTCTCTCTCTCTCTATCTCTCTCTCTCTCTCTCTCTCTCTCTCTCTCTATATATATATATATATATATATATATATATATATATATATATATATTTATGTCGTGCCGAATAGATAAAACTCGCAATTTTGGCTTAAATAGCAACGCTCTTCATGCCGAATAAGGCAAGCGAAAATTAGTGTATGCAATAATTTCGCCAAATTCATTCTGAACCTAACTAAAAAAATCTATTTCATTGTGTTTGTTAATTATTAAATTACTGAAAATCTATCAAAAATATATTTAGTTGGATTAGGCTAAATTAAATTGCACTTGTTATAATAAGGTTAAGTAAGTTTTCTAAGGTTCTTTTGGTACAAAATTATTAATTTTTACATTAACATAAATGAATAAAAATATATCTTTAAACGTATAAAAAATTTTTTTAGAAAGGACTTAATTTTAAATTAGTTCTTGCTAAAATGACCAGTTTCACCAATTCGGCACGACATATTTTTTGAACTGGCGTATCTTAGAGCCTCTGCAAAGACAGTGATTATGTGTGAGTGAGGTGAAAGTGTTGAATGACTATGAAAGTATTTTCTTTTGGGGATTTTCTTTCTTTTTGGGTCACCCTGCCTCGGTGGGAGACGGCCGACGTGTATATATATATATATATATATATATATATATATATATATATATATATATATATATATATATATATATATATATATATATATATATATATAACTTGCTAACTGGCTGAGATCAATGTGTGGTGTGAATATAATGCAGAGAATTCGGAGTTTGGAAATTAGGAGGAGTGTGGGATTACCAAAACTATTATCCAGAGAGCTGAGGAGGGGTTGTTGAGGTGATTCGGACATGTAGAGAGGATGGAACAAAACAGAATTACTTCGAGAGTGTATAAATCTGTAGTGGAGGGACGGCGGGGTAGGGGTCGGCCTAGGAAAGGTTGGAGGGAGGGGGTAAAGGAGGTTTTGTGTGCGAGGGGTTTGGACTTCCAGCAAGCATGTGTGAGCGTATTTGATAGGAGTGAATGGAGACAAATGGTTTTTAATACTTGACGTGCTGTTGGAGTGTGAGCAAAGTAACATTTATGAAGGGATTCAGGGAAACCGGCAGGCCGGACTTGAGTCCTGGAGATGGGAAGTACAGTGCCGGCACTCTGAAGGAGGGGTGTTAATGTTGCAGTTTTATAACTGTAGTGTAAAGCATCCCTCTGGCAAGACAGTGATGGAGTGAATGATGATGAAAGTTTTTCTTTTTCGGGCCACCCTGCCTTGGTGGGAATCGGCCGATGTGTTAATAAAATAAAAAAATAACATATATATATGTGTGTGTGTGTGTGTGTGTGAGTGTATACACTTAATTTTATTCTCTTGAAGCATTTGGAGTGACCAAGGTCGAAGGATTGAAACATATCCAGTAAAGATGACTATTGTGCCCTCTGAATGAGGCCCAATGTATATACTGTATATTATCTTTCATATAATTTTACATTGCTGATATTTTCAATATTAGCTAAATTGAAAATATCCTGCTTTATATTAATAATTTGACTTAGCTATATTAGGTAGGATGTAACAATTTACACTTTCTGTGCTCATTGTTCGAGTGTTGAGTGGCTGTCATCATTGGCAAACTACCTTGTTAACTACCACTCGCTTGTTAGTGTCAGCCTGTACCTCGCACCGGGCTGGAGTAGCCGGGGAGTCACGTGATCACACCTGAGATTGGAGGCTGTCTCGCCTTCATCTCTCTCTTCCCTGCTGGTCACAGCTGGACCAACATCTCTCACACTCTCTCCAGAGATCTCTCTTATCTCTTCGTTATTTAGACTCTGTTTTGGTAGAGTATAATTTCAGTGGTGAGACGAAACACACTTCTCGTAACTCTGATTTTTGACGTTTTACTGAGGTTGTGTGTCGTAGTGACACTGTAAGATGACCCAGGTCCTGAGCTATAGCTTCTGACCTAACTTGCTTGACATCTGCGCACCGTCGTAGTCGGGGATTTAGTTATGCTGAACTTAGATTCAGTATTAAGGGAGTTTTGTGCCTTTTATGGAGGATCTGTTGATGGTCCCCAGTTAGGGTCGTTATTTTGTCTCCTTATTCCTGACGCTGTCTGCTGCTTGTTTTATTATTGTTGTTCTGCGAATCCTTCGTCTTACTGTTCAAGCAAGCTGTTCTGATTGCCTGGTTGGTCAAGAAGTTAGATTATTTGAGGACGTTTAGTCAGGCACTGTTTAAGTCGAGTCATATTGAGACATAACGAACAACTTTGAGCACAAACATTCTCACACACATGTTTGTACATACTAGTATTATGTTTATAATTGTTGACCGATACCAGACGATAATTAAGAGCCATAAAGATATGAAATGTGCCTTTAGCATTAAAATACTTTATAATTTACTTTAGCAATACGAGAGAAGTGTAGGAGCTAATATCCTAATTTATGTCAAATTCATTTATATTTTGATATTGTCCACCTAGACAACTTTAACTGTTAATAAACTTCTCAAATTTTATTTCTTTAGTTAGTATCCTATCAGCTGCAATCCTAAAGTACTATTAAATTTATCATAAACTATGAAGGATAACTGGACCAGAATACTGACTACTTGTTACTAAAACCCAGAAACAGGGTGAATGCTAGAGGGACACACCTGCTAGTGTTCTCTGGAGATGCCTATTCCGTCAGTAAAGTTGACATCAGTGTTCGGTCCTCCTGACTTCACAAGTACTCGAGGGTATGAATCGCAACATGTATTAAACAGCATAATCTTTTACCATATACAATACATACGGCATTGTTATTATTTTATTCAACGGGAAACATTAAATCCGTAGGGGTTATTCAACGTCTGGGGAAGTGGGAGGTAATCAGGTTAGATATATAGATAGAGAGAGAGAGAGAGAGATAGGGGAGAAGGTAGGTATAATGCTTGAGCTTCAGAGAGAACTTGTCTCTTAGCCTGTCCACAGTCACCTCTGCCTTTCCCAGACAGCTGTTTCCGACAGTCTGGTGAGGTGGAGACCGTTCTGGTGGAATACCTTCACAACTCTGGTCGTAGGTAAGACAGCAATCAATGTCAGACACTCACAAGACTTTCACTAGACCCGCTCTGAAGAACTGGTAGGAAGCAGTGGTGATGTGGAGTGACTGTGTGGTGATGTGACTGTGTGATGATGTGATGTGACTGTGTGGTGACGTGATGTGACTGTGTGGTGATGTGGTGTGACTGTGTGGTGATGTGTGACTGTGTGGTGATGTGTGACTGTGTGGTGATGTGTGACAGTGTGGTGATGTGTGACTGTGTGGTGATGTGTGACTGTGTGGTGATGTGTGACAGTGTGGTGATGTGTGACTGTGTGGTGATGTGTGACTGTGTGGTGATGTTGACGTGTGGTGATGTGTGACTGTGTGGTGATGTGTGACTGTGTGGTGATGTGTGACTGTGTGGTGATGTGTGACTGTGTGGTGATGTGTGACAGTGTGGTGATGTGTGACTGTGTGGTGATGTGTGACTGTGTGGTGATGTGTGACTGTGTGGTGATGTGGGGTGACTGTGGGGTGATGTGGGGTGATGTGGGGTGACTGTGTGGTGACGTGAGATGAGTGTGTGGTGATGTGGGGTGATTGTCTTACGATAAGAGGAAGGAGGATTGAGTCCTAACCCCCCCCACACACAAACACATGTTCAGAGAGGGAAAGTCCTGCTTAACTAACCTAATTGAATTATATGGACTCTACCACCATCCTCACCACCTCCACCACTACCACCACTACCACTACCACCACAACTACCAC
>WNWK01001900.1:185000-197500 GCA_009830355.1 Cherax destructor | reverse complement strand
CGAGGAGGTCCTCACGAGGGGAAGACGACGACTTCCTTACGAGGGAAAGACGAGGAGGTCCTCACGAGGGGAAGACGAGGAGGTCCTCACGAGGGGAAGACGAGGAGGTCCTCACGAGGGGAAGACGAGGAGGTCCTCATGAGGGGAAGACAAGAGAGACGTCCTCCCCAACAATATTGTTGATGCTGGAAGAACTAATCTCCAGCACAAACAGCGACGCTGATAAGAGTTATGCACAGCATCAATAAGTATAATAATAACAATAATATAATAATCTTTATTTCTACAAGTACATGATTCAACTTATACAGACCATAGCTGACATTAATGACGCACTACATAGAAAGTCCTTTGTTATGCTAAGCATTTCGGCCAACTTGGGTTAATTTTGTTCCCCAGGATGCGACACACACCAGTCAGTTAACACCCAGGTACCTAGTTTTGTGCTAGGTGAACAGGGACAGCAGGTACCTTAAGGAAACACGCCCAATGTTTCCACCCGTACCGGGGATCGAACCATGGACCTCAATGTGTGAGCTGAGTGCGCTACCAACCGAGCTACGGGACGTGGAAGAGCAACGTCAATGGTGAACACATTTCCCCCAAGAGGGAGGTGGGAAGTGCCAGTGGAGTAATGCCAGTGGCGGTGGAGTGCCAGTGGTGGTGGAGTGCCTGTGGTGGTGGTGGTGATGGGAATAAGAGTTGGAGAGGGAAAGTGGAAATAAGAGCCAGTGGAGGCTTGTCATTGTTGTCTGTGGGGACCAAATGTGCCATTAGTGGTCCCAGTGGTGAAGAAGTGTTGGTGGTGGAGGTATGTTGGTGTTGGAGGGTTGGAGAAGGTGGTGGGGGAGCGGTTAAAGCACCAACCTAGTGAGGCATAGCCAGTGTTGACACTGACAACGTTGGGTCACCTTCTCTCTGTTCCTGTCTCTCTTCCATTTTTACTATTTTTCTTCTAAGCTTTGTTCTTCTCATTTTTCCATCTTCCACGCTCTTTCCTTCCTTCCCCTTTCCGTGTCTCTCCTTTATCTACTCTCCCTCAGTCTGCTACTTCTTCTGTTTAGCTCTTTTGCTCTCATACGATTTTCACATTTCCTTCTCTGTCTGTCTGTTTGTCTGTCTGTCTGTCTGTCTGTCTGTCTGTCTCTCTCTCTCTCTCTCTCTCTCTCTCTCTCTCTCTCTCTCTCTCTCTCTCTCTCTCTCTCCCATTACCCAAAAAACTAAAAACGAAAATATCTCGATATCTCTCCATATATTTCATATTTTACTTTATCCAGTTTTCATGTATTTGTGAAAATGATTTTTTTTCTCTCACTCCGAGAGAAAATTTGCAGTCAGATATATTTTGGGGAATTTATACTTTTCCTTTGGGCAATTTATACCAATAACCTCTGCTATGTTCTTTTTCCGAATTTCTTTTATTTCCTACTTCTAAATATTTTATTATTATTATTATTATTATTATTATTATTATTATTATATTCCTGAGGGTCTTTATATATATATATATATATATATATATATATATATATATATATATATATATATATATATATATATATATATATATATATATATATATATATATATATATATATATATATGTCGTGCCGATTAGGTAAAACTTGCGATTTTGGCTTAAATAGCAACGCTCACCTTGCCATATAAGACAAGTGAAAATTTGTGTATGCAATAATTTCGCCAAAATCATTCTGAACATAACGAAAAAAATATATTCCATTGTGTTTGTTTATTATTAAATTAATGTTAACGTATCTAAAATATATTTAGTTGGGTTAGGCTAAATTAAATTGAGCTTGTTGTAATAAGGTTAGGTAGGTTTTCAAAGTTTCTCTTGGTACAAAATTATAAATTCTTACAATAACATAAATGAAAAAAATATATCTTTAAACGTATAAGAGAAAATTTTAGAAAGGACTTAATTTTAAATGAGTTCTGGCTAATTGACCAGTTTTACCTAATCGGCACGACATATATATATATATAAATTCCACCAGATATCGAGTTAATCTTATTAAGATAATTGTAATTAGGGATTTATCTAATTGTGTCGATTATATTACTATTAAGTTATTAACCACGACCAGTTAAAATAATTAATGTCTGGCGGAGGCAGTGAGAGTATTACCGAGATATAAATATTATTCTTTGATAATATTCAATTATCTTCTTACCTTTTTGTGACACTTCTTGGCACCTCTTGGCACCTCTTGGCACTTCCTGACAACTTCACTGACAAATTATAAATCATATTTTACTGACAGTATAAAGTATTAAGTACGACCCTGGTGTTATGTTCGTCTGCACTCGACTGAAGAAGTCAGCTGTCCAGGGAAAAAATTTCAGCAAGATGCCAGCCATATATTATTATTAAAAAATTTCTTTACTCTGGGATTTTTTTTTATTTGGGGGAGAGCGGGGGGTAGGGGTTCGTCTTAAATTTGAGATAGGTGATCGCCTGGGAAGGTAAAATTCCGAGCACATTTCTCGATCTGAAAGGACATTTAACCCCCGCCCGCCCCTCCCTTGCAGCATTTCTGGTGCGACAGATGCCGCTATGTCCAGACATGGGAAGACAGGGAGACACCCGTTTCGGAGCGGCGTTTCGCCTGTCATGGGCGAAAAGTCGTCCGAATCCTCGTTTCGTAACTTGCGTCCCGCCTTGTAAGCTCAGGTAGGATAGGTTAGATTAGGTTAGGTAAGGTTTGTCGGGAAACAGGACAAGTGTTTCCTGACGAGGGTCTTAGTCATATAATGATCCGCAGCTGGAGTTTTTGGTCATATGACCGAGGCCTTCCACTGGCTTACCCCTCCTTTAAAAGTTATGGTTATAATTATTTTTAACCATTGACACCCTCGATTACAGGTTACAGTGCAATTTTTGTAGGCTCGCTAAGCCAAATGGGAAGAAATTGTCTTCCTGGGTCGTGAGGATAAAAAAAAAGATATAAGATGGCCCCGCTTATGCGGCAGGTTAGGTTGTGGACTACTGGTGTAAAGCAAAAATCGCTGTAAAGTGAGACATGACTGTTTTTTTTTTTCGAATGCATAAAAAAAAGCCTGATAACATGTTTACACTATCATATATTAAGTTAATAGTAGAGCTAGGCTTAAAAAAATGCATATACAGTCCACACATTACTTACCTTCGAATATTTTCATCCTTACCTTATAGTGAGTGGTGAATATATTTACTGTAGGAAGTCGGAATAAATGAAGAATTGGTATAACTGAAAACTGCTGCATTAGCAAAACGCTAGAAAGTGAAGCACCGTAAGCCAAGATCTTACAACATTTATGATATTTACGATATTTTCAATATTTACAAAATTTACAATATATATATATATATATATATATATATATATATATATATATATATATATATATATATATATATATATATATATATATACATAGTGCTACAAAGCAACATGTTAATGAGAGAAAGAGAGACAGAGAGAAAGAGAGAAAGAAAGAGGAAGAGAAAAGTGTGAGCCTGATGCGGGGAAGCATCAGGCTCACACCCATTTGGCTGGTAAATGAACCTCACTGGGAATCAGAGTAGCTGGGGACCCTTCACCAACTGCTCCAACTTAGCTGTCAGTGTGGATGGTGTGATGGAAGTGCAAGATGTATTGTTGTGATGAACATGAAAGAATTGCAACGTACTTGGCCCACGACAAATTAACTGAAGACGTCTGCTGAGCAGGCGAGACGTCTCGCTAATAAAGATACCTGTGTCTTATCATCTGCTAGTTGGTATAAGGTACCATGTACATAATGAAGACGAAACATAAGCAGATAAAGAGGCAGGAACATTGCAGCAGGCCTACCGGCCCATGCTAGGCAGGTCCAAGTCACACCCACTTAAGAAGGAAGAAGCACTATTGCAGGCCTTCTGGCTTATGCTAGGCAGGTCCAAGTCACACCCACTTAAGGAGGAAGGAGCACTATTGCAGGCCTTCTGGCTTATGCTAGGCAGGTCCAAGTCACACCCACTTAAGGAGGAAGAAGCACTATTGCAGGCCTTCTGGCTTATGCTAGGCAGGTCCAAGTCACACCCACTTAAGGAGGAAGGAGCACTGCAGCAGGCCTACTGGCCCAAGCTAAGCAGGTCGAAAATACGACATTTCGCCCAAAATAAAAGTTTACAGTGGATTCTCTCGACCGAAAGGATCATTCGTGTGACAGACTCCACTGTTCTCACAGACATATCATCTCTTACTCTGCTAGGGACATTTTTCAGATATGTCCATAGCGCTGAGTCCCGTGCTGAGTCCCGCGACTAGACACAGCTGAGTTCAGGCCTCTATAAAACATTTTTATGCAAATTACACTCACGGGAGCGGTGCGGAATTTCACTGTGTATTTCCCGGCTCCGTTTAAATGAGTAGTAGTCACTGCTGGTAACGACGGTGGTGTCACTGCTGGTAACGACGGTGATGTCGCTGCTGGTAACGACGGTGATGTCACTGCTGGTAACGACGGTGATGTCACTGCTGGTAACGACGGTGATGTCACTGCTGGTAACGACGGTGATGTCACTGCTGGTAACGACGGTGATGTCACTGCTGGTAACGACGATGATGTCACTGCTGGTAACGACGGTGATGTCACTGCTGGTAACGACGGTGATGTCACTGCTGGTAACGACACTGATGTCACTGCTGGTAACGACGGTGATGTCACTGCTGGTAACGACGGTGATGTCACTGCTGGTAACGACGGTGATGTCACTGCTGGTAACGACGGTGATGTCACTGCTGGTAACGACGGTGATGTCACTGCTGGTAACGACGATGATGTCACTGCTGGTAACGACGGTGATGTCACTGCTGGTAACGACGGTGATGTCACTGCTGGTAACGACGGTGGTGTCACTGCTGGTAACGACAGTGATGTCACTGCTTGTAACGACGATGATGTCACTGCTGGTAACGACGGTGATGTCACTGCTGGTAACGACGGTGATGTCACTGCTGGTAACGACGGTGATGTCACTGCTTGTAACGACGATGATGTCACTGCTGGTAACGACGGTGATGTCACTGTTGGTAACGACGGTGATGTCACTGCTGGTAACGACGATGATGTCACTGCTGGTAACGACGGTGATGTCACTGCTGGTAACGACGGTGATCTCACTGCTGGTAACGACGGTGATGTCACTGCTGGTAACGACGGTGATGTCACTGCTGGTAACGACGGTGATGTCACTGCTGGTAACGACGGTGATGTCACTGCTGGTAACGACGGTGATGTCATTGCATTGCGCACCCGATATGAGTTCACCATTATTGTGTCGAATCCCAGTTTTGACGCACGTTGGTGCTCTTTGACGCACGCTGGTGCTCTTTGACGCACGCTGGTTCTCTTTGACGCTCGCTGGTGCTCTTTGACGCACGCTGGTGCTCTTTGACGCACGCTGGTGCTCTTTGACGCACGCTGGTGCTCTTTGACGCACGCTGGTTCTCTTTGACGCTCGCTGGTGCTCTTTGACGCACGCTGGTGCTCTTTGACGCACGCTGGTGCTCTTTGACGCACGCTGGTGCTCTTTGACGCACGCTGGAGCATTTTTGGACGCACGCTGGTGGGAAGAGGAGGGGTATTTTGGCGCACACGAATACTTTTAAGCGTACACAGATGCATTCTGACGCACTTGACTAGCGCATTCTGTACCTAGGCTTCAAAACTCGTCCATTTCTTGGGAAAAAAAGTTGCAGAGAGAGAGAGAGAAAAAAAAAAAGAGAGAGAGAGAGAGAGAGAGAGAGAGAGGGAGAGAGTTATCTAACCAGTCCAGACTCAAAACGACCCAAACTAAAAATACACACATCACAATTTCTCCTGGAATATAACAATTTTCTCCAACATTCCCCTAAATTCTAAATGATTCTCAAACGGTCGAGGAAGGGAAGAGAGAGAGAGAGAGAGAGAGAGAGAGAGAGAGAGAGAGAGAGAGAGAGAGGAGAGTGCAGGAAAAAATAAGTCTATAGGAAAAAGAATTGTGGGAGAGGCATTCAGTGCTTTAAACATTGTTATGAAAGGTTGTGGTGAGTGGTGTAGTGGTGGTGAGTGGTGTAGTGGTGGTGAGTGGTGTAGTGGTGGTGAGTGGTGTAGTGGTGGTGAGTGGTGTAGTGGTGGTGAGTGGTGTGGTGGTGGTGAGTGGTGTGGTGGTGGTGAGTGGTGTGGTGTGGATGAGTGGTGTGGTGGTGGTGAGTGGTGTGGTGGTGGTAGTGAGTGGTGTGGTGGTGGTGGTGAGTGGTGTGGTAGTGGTGAGTGGTGTGGTGGTGGTAGTGAGTGGTGTGGTGGTGGTGGTGAGTGGTGTGGTAGTGGTGAGTGGTGTGGTGTGGATGAGTTGTGTGGTGGGGGTGAGTGGTGTGGTGAGGAGTGGTGTGGTAGGGGTGAGTATTGTGGTGGTGAGTGGTGTGGTGGTGGTGAGTGGTATGGTGGTACTGAGTGGTGTGGTGGGGGTGAGTATTGTAGTGGTGGTGAGTATTGTGGTGGTGTTGAGTGGTGTGGTGGGGGTGAGTGGTGTGGTGATGAGTGGTGTGGTAGGGGTGAGTATTGTGGTTGTGGTGAGTATTGTAGTGGTGGTGAGTATTGCAGTGGTGGTGAGTGGTATGGTGGTGGTGAGTGGTGTGGTGGTGGTGAGTATTGTGGTGGTGGTGAGTGGTGTGGTGGTGGTGAGTGGTGTGGTGGTGGTGAGTGGTGTGGTGGTGGTGAGTGGTGTGGTGGTGATGAGTGGTGTGGTGGGGTGAGTATTGTGGTGGTGGTGAGTATTGTGGTGGTGGTGAGTGGTGTGGTGAGTGGTGTGGTGGTGGTGAGTGGTGTGGTGGGGTGAGTGGTGTGGTGGAGGTTTGATGGGATTTTGTGGTGTGCTAATTAGAGTATTTGAGGTAGACTCACGTACTATAACTAAGGCTATACTCACGTACTATAACTAAGGCCAGACTCACCTACTATAACTAAGGCTAGACTCACCTACTATAACTAAGGCTAGACTCACCTACTATAACTAAGGCGAGACTCACCTACTATAAGTAATGCTAGACTCACCTACTATAACTAAGGCTAGACTCACCTACTATAACTAAGGCTAGACTCACCTACAATAACTAAGACTAGACTTACCTACTATAACTAAGGCTAGACTCGCCTACTATAACTAAGGCTAGACTCACCTACTATAAATATGGCTAGACTCACCTACTATAACTAAGGCTAGACTCACCTACTATAACTAAGGCTAGACTCACCTACTATAACTAAGGCTAGACTCACCTACTATAACTAAGGCTAGACTCACCCACTATAACTGAAGCCAGATTCACCCACCACAACTCAAGTCAGAGTGACTCACTCACTATGATTCAAATCAGAGTGACTGACTAACTATGACTCAGGTCAGAGTGACTGACTCACTATGACTCATGGCAGTGACTCACTCACTATGACTCAGGTAAGACTGACTCATGGTAAGAATCATTTATGTTACCTTGTCTTACTCGCTGAGTAACACTTACAATATTGACAAAAAAAAAAATTCAGTGTAATTCTGTCTATAAAATTTTTTCTCCCCCAAAAAATAAAATCTATTTCAAAATTTATTAAAATAACTCCTTTACAACTTTTCTTGCTTTTGTTTATAATATACTTATTCTTCCACTCATTCTTCCACTCATTCTTCCACTCATTCTTCCACTCATTCTTCCACTCATTCTTCAACTCATTCTTCCACTCATTCTTCCACTCATTCTTCCACTCATTCTTCCACTCATTCTTCAACTCATTCTTCCACTCATTCTTCCACTCATTCTTCAACTCATTCTTCAGCTGCTCATCTACAATTCACTACACACTTGGTCAGATAATTCTGATCAATTTCGTGGGTTTTTTTCGCCCTTTTAAAACGCATTTTCAATAAGCGTTTTATATCTGCCTGCTCAGAAAACTTTGCCTCACCTTGCCTTAACCTTGCCTTAACCTTGCCTTAACCTTGCCTCACCTTGCCTTAACCTTGCCTCACCTTGCCTCACCTTGTCTCACCTTGTCTCACTTTGCCTCACTTTGCCTCACCTTGCCTTAACCTTGCCTCACCTTGCCTCACCTTGTCTCACTTTGCCTCACCTTGCCTCACCTTGCCTTAACCTTGCCTCACCTTGCCTTAACCTTGCCTCACCTTGCCTTAACCTTGCCTCACCTTGCCTTAACCTTGCCTCACCTTGCCTTAACCTTGCCTCACCTTGCCTTAACATTGCCTCACCTTGCCTTAACCTTGCCTCACCTTGCCTTAACCTTGCCTCACCTTGCCTTAACCTTGCCTTAACCTTGCCTCACCTTGCCTTAACCTTGCTTCACCTTGCCTCACCTTGCCTCACCTTGCCTTAACATTGCCTCACCTTGCCTAACCTTGCCTCACCTTGCCTTAACCTTGCCTCACCTTGCCTTAACCTTGCTCCTTGCCTTAACCTTGCTTCACCTTGCCTCACCTTGCTTCACCTTGCCTTAACCTTGCCTCACCTTGCCTCACCTTTCCTTAATCTTGCCTTAACATTGCCTCACCTTGCCTTAACCTTGCCTCACCTTGCCTTAACCTTGCCTCACCTTGCCTTAACCTTGCCTCACCTTGCCTTAACCTTGCTTCACCTTGCCTCACCTTGCCTCACCTTGCCTTAACCTTGCCTCACCTTGCCTTACGCCTTCCTTCACCTTGCCTTAACCTTGCCTCACCTTGCCTTAACCTTGCCTCACCTTGCCTTAACCTTGCCTCACCTTGCCTTAACCTTGCCTCACCTTGCCTTAACCTTGCCTCACCTTGCCTTAACATTGCCTCACCTTGCCTTAACCTTGCCTCACCTTGCCTTAACCTTGCCTCACCTTGCCTTAACCTTGCTTCACCTTGCCTCACCTTGCTTCACCTTGCCTTAACCTTGCCTCACCTTGCCTCACCTTTCCTTAATCTTGCCTTAACATTGCCTCACCTTGCCTTAACATTGCCTCACCTTGCCTTAACCTTGCCTCACCTTGCCTTAACCTTGCCTCACCTTGCCTTAACCTTGCCTCACCTTGCCTTAACCTTGCTTCACCTTGCCTCACCTTGCTTCATTTTGCCTTAACCTTGCCTCACCTTGCCTCACCTTTCCTTAATCTTGCCTTAACATTGCCTCACCTTGCCTTAACCTTGCCTCACCTTTGCCTTAACCTTTGCCTCACCTTGCCTTAACCTTGCCTCACCTTGCCTTAACCTTGCCTCACCTTGCCTTAACCTTGCCTCATCCTTGCCTTAACATTGCCTCACCTTGCCTTAACCTTGCCTCACCTTGCCTTAACCTTGCCTCACCTTGCCTTAACCTTGACTCACCTTGCCTTAACCTTGCCTTAACCTTGCCTCACCTTGCCTTAACATTGCCTCAAATTGCCTTACCTTGCCTCACCTTGCCTTAACATTGCCTCACCTTGCCTTACCTTGCCTCACCTTGCCTTAACATTGCCTCACCTTGCCTTAACATTGCCTCACCTTGCCTTACCTTGCCTCACCTTGCCTTAACATTGCCTCACCTTGCCTTAACATTGCCTCACCTTGCCTTACCTTGCTCTCACCTTGCCTTACCTTGCCTCACCTTGCCTCACCTTGCCTTACCTTGCCTCACCTTGCCTTAACATTGCCTCCACCTTGCCTTAAACTTGCCTGCCTTGCCTCATCTTGCCTTAACCTTGCTTCACCTTGCCTCACCTTTGCCTCACCTTGCCTCATTGCCACCTTGCCTTAAGCGTGCCTTAACCTTGCCTCACCTTGCCTTACCTTGCCTCCTCTTGCCTTACCTTGTCCTCACCTTGCCTTAACCTTGCCTCACCTTGCCTTAACCTTGCTTCACCTTGCCTTAACCTTGCCTCACCTTGCTTCACCTTGCCTCACCTTTCCTTAACCTTGCCTCACCTTGCCTTAACCTTGCCTCACCTTGCCTTAACCTTGCCTCACCTTGCCTTACCTTTGCCTCACCTTGCCTTAACCTTGCCTCACCTTGCCTTAACCTTGCTTCACCTTGCCTTAACCTTGCCTCACCTTGCCTCACCTTGCCTCACCTTGCCTTAAGTGCCTTAACCTTGCCTCACCTTGCCTTACCTTGCCTCACCTTGCCTTAACCTTGCCTCACCTTCCCTCACCTTGCCTTACCTTGCCTCACCTTGCCTTAACCTTGCCTAACCTCTCCTTAACCTTGCTTCACCTTGCCTTAACCTTGCCTCACCTTGCTTCACCTTGCCTCACCTTTCCTTAACCTTGCCTCACCTTGCCTTAACCTTGCCTCACCTTGCCTTAACTTTGCCTCACCTTACCTTAACCTTGCTTCACCTTGCTTCACCTTGCTTCACCTTGCTTCACCTTGCTTCACCTTGCCTCACCTTGCTACGTCAATTTCCCAACGTTCTATCAAGTGTCACTTTCTGAGTTTTTCTAGTAAATGTTTGTCATTTTTCTATGTTATAGGTTAGGTTAAGTTACATAATGTTAGGCTAGGTTAAGTTACATAATATTAGGTTAGGTTAGGTTACATAATATTAGGTTAGGTTACATAAGGTTAGGTTAGGTTAGATTAGTTTAGTTTAGGTTAGGTTAGTTTAGGCTAGGTTAGGTTAGGTTAGGTTAGTTAAGGTTAGGTTAGGTTAGTTTAGGCTAGGTTAGATTAGTTTAGGCTAGGTTAGGTTAATTTAGGTTAGGTTAGTTTAGGCTGGGTTAGGTTAGTTTAGGCTAGGTTAGGTTAGTTTAGGCTAGAATAGGTTAGGTTAGTTTAGGCTAGGTTAGATTAGTTTAAGCTAGGTTAGGTTAGTTTAGGCTAGGTTAGATTGGATTAGTTTAAGTTAGTTTAGGCTAGGTTAGGCTAGTTTAGGCTAGGTTAGATGAGTTTATGTTAGGTTAGTTTAGGCTAGGTTAGGTTACTTTAGGTTAGGTTAGTTTAGGCTAGGTCAGGATAGTTTCGGCTAGTTTAGGTTAGTTAAGGCTAGTTTAGGATAGTTTAGGCTAGGTTAGGTTAGTTAGTTTAGGCTAGGTTAGGTTAGTTTAGGTTAGAATAGGTTACATAATGTTAGGTTAGGTTACGTTACATAATGTTAGGTTAAGTTATATTTGCTTAGGTTAAGTTAGGTTAGTTTAATTTAGCTTGTTTAGGTTGTATAAAATGAACTTAAAATCTGAGATTTAACCATAAGCGAGAAGAACAACAAAAACTGCAACAAACATCTGACATTCACAGTGGAACGACCTAACATTCACAGGAACGACCTGACTTTTACAGTGGAACGACCTAACATTCACATTGGAACGACCTAACAATCACAGAGGAACGACCTGACTTTTACAGTGGAACGACCTAACATTCACAGTGGAACGACCTGACTTTTACAGTGGAACGATCTAACATTCACAGTGGAACGACCTGACTTTTACAGTGGAACGACCTAACATACACAGTGGAACGTCCTGAGATTCATAGTAGAACGACTTGACATTAGCAGTAGAACGACCTAACATTCACAGCAGAACGACCTAACATTCACAGCAGAACGACCTAACATTCACAGCAGAACGAGCTAACATTCACACCAGAACGACCTAACATTCACAGCAGAACGACCTAACATTCACACCAGAACGACCTAACATTCACACCAGAACGACATAACATTCACACCAGAACGACCTAGCATTCACAGCAGAACGACCTAACATTCACACCAGAACGACCTAACATTCACAGCAGAACGACCTAACATTCACACCAGAACGACCTAACATTCACAGCAGAACGACCTAACATTCACAGCAGAACGACCTAACATTCACACCAGAACGACCTAACATTCACAGCAGAACGACCTAACATTCACACCAGAACGACCTAACATTCACACCAGAACGACCTAACATTCACAGCAGAACGACCTAACATTCACACCAGAACGACCTAACATTCACACCAGAACGACCTAACATTCACACCAGAACGACCTAACATTCACACCAGAACGACCTAACATTCACACCAGAACGACCTAACATTCACACCAGAACGACCTGGCATTGATAGTGGCACGCTCATTCCCTTCTAGATGAACGTCCTTGGAGTGGAACAGCCTTGAGCGTCTCCTGGCAGACTCAGCTTCTAATGCATCCAGACATTATCCTCTCTCTTAATTAAAGATTCCAAATAATTATGGAAATGTCCTTTGTCCTGGCAAAAATTGGATCTCGTAGGAAGAAAGGAATTGGAATTCTTTTTTTTTTCATGATGGATACGATATTAGACACGCTGTAAGACATGGTAAAAGAGTCGAGTATTGTTGGACATGGTAATTATGGTAGAATTACCGACAAAATGGTAGGTATATACGTATATATATATATATATATATATATATATATATATATATATATATATATATATATATATATATATATATATATATATATATATATATAT
>WNWK01001900.1:175000-180000 GCA_009830355.1 Cherax destructor | reverse complement strand
CACAGAGAACTAGGAGCACAGAAATTAGAAGAAGGTGTGGGGTTAGGAAGACTATAATTCAGTGTGAAGAAGAATGACTGAAGAAGAAGCAAAATAACGAAGAAGGTGTACAAGATATGAAAGGAGAATGAGAGAAATGTTAACATTATCATTGATAACAAAGTCTGGAAAAATACTGTCACGATTACATTGACAAGGATAACACTCCCTGTCAGGGATAACAGTCAGGGATAACAGTCAGGGATAACAGTAAGGGATAACAGTCAGGGATATCAGTAAGGGATAACATAGTCAAAGAAAACATTGACAGTGCACCAGCAAATACTGTCACATAAAATGTAACAAACTGTGTCTGACAAACCTCTCAAAAATTTACCTCCTGACGTTTAACATTTCGCAAACCAACACACAAAAATTTCACTGCCTGAGTCCACGAGTCTGACAACACATTAATAACTAGTCTATGTAACAACTCTGTAGTTTTGTATGATATATATATATATATATATATATATATATATATATATATATATATATATATATATATATATATATATATGTATATATATATATATATATATATATATATATATATATATATATATATATATATATATATATATATAATATATATTATATATATATATAGCATATATATATGTCGTGCCTAATAAGTAAAACTTCCTATTTTTGCTTAAATAGAAACGCACTTCTTGCCGAATAAGGCAAGCGAATATTTGTGAAAGCAATAATTTCGCAAAAATCATTATGAATCTAACGAAAAAAATATATTTCATTATGTTTATTATTAATTTATTGTAAACTTATATTAAATATATTTAGTTGGATTAGGCTAAATTAAATTGCGCTTGTTATAATAAGGTTAGGTAAGTTTCCTAAGGTTCTTTTGGTACAAAATTGTTAATTTTTATATTAACATAAATGAAAAAATATATCTTTAAACGTACAAGAGAAAATTTTAGAAAGGACTTAATTTTCAATGAATTCTTGCTAATTGACCAGTTTTACCTATTCGGCACGACGTATATATATATACACATATGCAGGACACGTGGGGGGGGATGTAAGAAATCTTTAGCTCAAGGAGAAATGAGAGGAAGTTTTCTCAGAGTAAGTAACATGAGTTGCACCCGCTAGGACCTCAGATTCTGAGAGCCTCTTGTTGGAGCCTCTTACTTGTGCTTCTTACTGGAGCCTCTTACTGGAGCCTCTTACTGGAACCTCTTACTGGAGCCTCTTATTGGAGCCTCCTACTGGAGCGTCTTGTTGGAGCCTCTTACTGGAGCGTCTTGTTGGAGCCTCTTACTGGAGCCTCTTGTTGGAGTCTCTTGCTGGATTCTCTTGCTGGAGCCTCTTGCTGGAGCCTCTTACTGGAGCCTCTTGCTGAAGCCTCTTGCTGGAGCCTCTTGTTATAGCATCTTGCTGGAGCCTCTTGCAGGAGCCTCTTGTTATAGCCTCTTGCTGGAGCCTCTTGCAGGAGCCTCTTCCTGGCTCTGCTGAGCCTCTTGCTGGAGCCTCTTGCTGGAGCCTCTTGCTGGAGCCTCTTGCTGGAGCCTCTTGCTGGAGCCTCTTGCTGGAGCCTCTTGCTGGAGCCTCTTGCTGGAGCCTCTTGCTGGAGCCTCTTGCTGGAGCCTCTTGCTGGAGCCTCTTGTTGGAGCCTCTTGCAGGAGCCTCTTGCTGGAGCCTCTTGCTGGAGCCTCTTGCTGGAGCCTCTTGCTGGAGCCTCTTGCTGGAGCCTCTTGCTGGAGCCTCTTGCTGGAGCCTCTTGCTGGAGCCTCTTGCTGGAGCCTTTCCCTCTCATTTCTTAATATCATTGTGGAAACGTGTTGGAAATGCGAGTCAAGTGAGACGAGAATATTGATAACGGATGTTTTGAAAAGAGAACAGCAGGAGTAAACAGCTGTTGATGACTGCCCGTCTTGTGGTATTACAGTTGTCATTAAGAATAAGAATAATAATAATAATAATTATTATTATTATAATTATTTATTATTTATTATTTATTATTATTATTATTACTATTATTATTATTATTATTATTATTGACTTTTTTTTAACACGCTGGTTGTCTCCCACAGAGGCAGGGTGACCCGAAAAAGAAACACTTTCACCATCATTCACACTATCACTGTCTTGCCAGAGGCACGCAGATATGACAGTTCAGATGTCACTCCAAACATTAAATATCCCAGACTGCTCCAGGACTCAAGTACGGCTAGCCGGTTTCCCTGAATCCCTTCACGAAATATTACCCTGCTCACACTCCAATAGCTCGTCAGGTTCCCAAAAAACATTTGTCTCCACTCACTCCTAACACGCTCATATATGCCTGCTGCATGTCGAAGCCCCTTGCACACAAAACCTCCTTTACCCCTTCCCTAGGACGATCCCTACCCCGCCGTCCCTCTATTACTGATTTACACACCCTCCAAGCCATCCTCTCTAAATGGCCTTATCCGTAGCATAAAACTATCACCATCTTTCTACCTTGCCATAGTTTTTCATACCTTCAGTACAAGCCGAAGATTAAAGGACCCCCTTACCCCAAAAAAAGTGGCAGGTTATCCAAGAGAGTGGTGTGTACTCGAGGTGAGAGCAAACGCGCGACTGTTAAAAATATCCTTACCCAATCCGGCGGAGTAAACAAGAGCTTCTTCCCTTAAAGCCGTCAGTTGTTTCCCTCGGCTGCTTCAGCTGCCTTGGTTCCCCTTGTCGAAGGCTCTCTTACTCCTGCCTCAAGGGATCAACTTTTTCCTCTTGTGGGCGCCGCGTCATTATTGACCTTGGCACTGATACTCGTGGTACTTGTATACATACCCCCAACCCTGGCACTGATACTCGTGGTACTTGTATACATACCCCAACCCTGGCACTGATACTCGTGGTACTTGTATAAATACCCCCAACCCTGGCACTGATACTGATGGCACCTGTATACATGCTCCTCCTGTACTGATACCACTGCTTTAAGTGTTGGAGTAAACTCGTAGTGGGTATGTACAGAGAGTACAAGTATACATACACCTCTTGGTGTATGTATACTGAAGGGAAACACTCTTCTCCATGTATACACACACATACACACAAACCTCCGTGTATAACACACTGGAAGATATAAGGTTTTTGGTTTATATACGCTGAGAGACACACTTATCGGTGTATATACGCTGAGAGACTCACTTCTCGGTGTATATACGCTGAGAGACACTTCTCGGTGTATATACGCTGAGAGACTCACTTATCGGTGTATATACGCTGAGAGACACACTTATCGGTGTATATACGCTGAGAGACACACTTCTCGGTGTATATACGCTGAGAGACACACTTCT
Source organism: Cherax destructor (assembly GCA_009830355.1). Taxonomy (NCBI): domain Eukaryota; kingdom Metazoa; phylum Arthropoda; class Malacostraca; order Decapoda; family Parastacidae; genus Cherax; species Cherax destructor. The sequence goes on along the minus strand of WNWK01001900.1, from coordinate 176,647 downwards.
CGGTGTATTAATTTATGCATTTTCAAATAATGAAAGTGTTCCTTAATTCTCAAGACATAAATAATCACAAATTTCAAATTTTCATTATTATTATTATTATTATTATTATTATTATTATTATTATTATTATTATTATTATTATTATAATTACTATTATTATTAATATTATTATTATTATTATTATTATTATTATTATTATTATTATTATTATTATTATTATTATTATTATTATTATGCAATTTATTATTATTTATTATTATTATTAGTAGTAGTAGTAGTAGAAATAGTAGTAGTAGCAGTAGTAATAGTAGTAAGAGTATCATCATCATCATAGAGAAGCGTTAAACCCAAATGGATCGTACAGCTGAAGCAAGGTCAGGGTGCCACTGACTCCTGGACGCATCTTCCTCATGTGGTTCTTGGCTCTCTTGCTTATTGCGTCATGGAGCTTGCGTCTTGCGTTATGGTTCACGTGAGTTGAACCTTCCATCCTGAAGTTTTGAAATCTGCGTAATCTCTCTTATAAACCTTCTCTCTATAGTTTATTTTTTTTTATTTTTAAATGCAATTGCAAATGGGCAGGAAAATTGACATCACGTACTATCAATTGCAGTTCAATTTTCAGATTCATCCTTTCAATTGCACTTGTTAAAACTGCTCTATGTGGAAGAGCTTTATAATAGAGCTCATCTCTTAAAAAGCTATTCCACACGTTGCAATCATTTGCAATTTCAATAGGGGGAAAAAATAGGTGGGCCCAGAATCGAAAAGCGTGTGTGAGGACCTTCATATTGCATGCTTCTCAATTTTTGGTGGAATATGGTCAATTGCATTTGCAAAAAATGAGAAAAATCACGCTATGTGTAGAGGAGCTTTATGGGAGAGAGAGCTGACTATGTGTAGAGGAGCTTTATGGGAGAGAGAGAGCTGACTATGTGTAGAGGAGCTTTATGGGAGAGAGAGCTGACTATGTGTAGAGGAGCTTTATGGGAGAGAGAGAGCTGACTATGTGTAGAGGAGCTTTATGGGAGAGAGAGAGCTGACTATGTGTAGAGGAGCTTTATGGGAGAGAGCTGACTATGTGTAGAGGAGCTTTATGGGAGAGAGAGAGCTGACTATGTGTAGAAGAGCTTTATGGGAGAGAGAGAGCTGACTATGTGTAGAGGAGCTTTATGGGAGAGAGAGCTGACTATGAAAATTGTCTGAGGCACACGCGGGGCACCACATAATTTCGTGTTTATAGCTAAAGCGACAAGGTAAAACGGCACAAAGATCCTCACATGTCTGGCTGGATAATGGGAAATGTCACTCCCATGGAAGCTGACCCATGTAATTCTTGTGTTGGCAGCCAACACACACACACACACACACACACTCACACTCACACTCACACTCACACTCACACACACACACTCACACTCACACTCACACTCACACACACACTCACACACACACTCACTCTACACACACACACACACACACACACACACACACTCACACACACACACACCACAAACCTACTGGAGTTCTATGACAAAGTAACAGAAGTAAGACAGGAGAGAGAGGAATGGGTAGACTGCATCTTCTTGGACTGTAGGAAGGCTTTCGACACAAGATACTGGTTAAAAAGCTAGAGGATCAGGCAGG
>WNWK01001900.1:137500-172500 GCA_009830355.1 Cherax destructor | reverse complement strand
GAGTAGATTTAAATAGATTATGTTATAAGAGAAGAGAGAGAGAGAGAGAGAGAGAGAGAGAGAGAGAGAGAGAACAAAAAAAAATCGCCATTAACTAGGATACTTAAAAAAAAAATCAGCACCTTTCAAAAAAAAAAAGGCGGGGGGGGGGGGCATTTTGAAAATGTGGTTCATTAGAGTGACTCATGAGCCATGAAATATTTCATAGCAGTTAGCACTAATGCTGAGTCAACACAGGTCAACTTCCCTCCACCCTCTCCCAGTCCAACACGGTCGCATCAATGGATACCTTCACCATTGCCAATCACTAGCATAACGACCATTAGCTGGTCCCGGGGCTAATGGTTGTTAAATGCATGGTTGTTGCGGGTCCTGCACGGGTAGTTTCAGGTTGTGTAGTTTTAAAATTAGGTTATACAAATATATGAGTGGGAGTGTGGATGGGTGTGAGTCGGATCTTGCAAGGTTGGGCCAGTAGGCCTGCTGCAGTGCTCCTTCCTTCTTATGTTCTTATGTGTATTGCCATTTCCTGCTCGTCCTTGTCACTGAAGATTTCATGTAAGGTGCTAAGTTTTGATATAAATGGCATTTTCTTTTCGTCAAGTTCCTATCGATGGTGTTGTCGGCTGCTGCCTCGTCTCGCTCTATGTATTGATCTTATTTGCCTTTATATCGATTCTAACTAATTTTCCTTCCAGAGTAACTTTTATTCTCAAAACTTTTTTGTGGTGGCCTCTCTACCAGCCTCTGTTCTTTCTAACTTTTACGTGAAGCATTTTGATATTGTTCTACTTCCCACTACTTGGGTATATTCTTCTCACTGTCTATTCTATGTAGACTGACAAGTGACAAGTTGCAGAATAAGACACTTGTACAAGGAATTCTTCAACACTTGTCCAACCTAAGAACATGACCTACTTATGTCAGTGGATGGCTCCTCTGACTCCACCTGCTTCAACTCACCTTCCTGAAGTATAACTGTCACTTCTCGTAGCATCTTCTGTACTTTCTTCAAGATTTATGGACTGAACATATCGATTCCAGGCTGAGGGACTGATTACCTCAAACTTCTTCCCTTTTCCCCCCATTCTTCTCTGTATTAGACTGAAGAAGCCACTGGCTGGCGAAACGTTTCGTCAATAAAGATTCCCAAATGTTGCACATGTGTCTTATTCTTCATCAACGCTTCTCTCACCATGCAACATTTGTCAAGACAATGGATTTTATCTCACACTCTCACCAACGCCTTCTGCATCTGTCACCCTTTATGTATCGACGCTAAAAATTCCACTATTCGCAGTTCACTGTGTCGGCTCGGTTCTCCTTCCGTTAACATACTCTTACATTCTCACCCACCTTAACTTCTCTGCTAAACTAGTTACTCTTGAAGACATCTCTTCCTTACCTTATATTACTACTTTACACAATCTTAACACCGCCCGGATTCTGGATATCAAACTTGCATTTCCATAGAGAACAGACACAACACCGTGACTGGTATTGTTTCGCACAGAGAACAGAGGAGCTTACGACGACGTTTCGGTCTGACATGGATCATTTACAGGTCACGCATATAGTCCTATATATACTGGCTCCCTCACTCTCGTGTGTTAGTGTGACTTGTAAATAGCCCAAAATGGACCGAAACGTCGTCGTAAGCTTGTATGTACGTGTTATTTGTGTATTGGATATCCATATAATATCGCACATACTTTTACCTCTAGTGCTCCTCTTGTCTGTTCCATTTTTTGTTTCTCTTCCTCCGATACACTGGTACAACTGGCATCTTCCTCCGATACACTGGTACAACTGGCATCTTCCTCCGATACACTGGTACAACTGGCATCTTCCTCCGATACACTGGTACAACTGGCATCTTCCTCCGATACACTGGTACAACTGGCATCTTCCTCCGATACACTGGTACAACTGGCATCTTCCTCCGATACACTGGTACAACTGGCATCTTCCTCCGATACACTGGTACAACTGGCATCTTCCTCCGATACACTGGTACAACTGGCATCTTCCTCCGATACACTGGTACAACTGGCATCTTCCTCCGATACACTGGTACAACTGACCTCTTCCTCCGATACACTGGTACAACTGGCACCTTCCTCCGATACACTGGTACAACTGACCTCTTCCTCCGATACACTGGTACAACTGACCTCTTCCTCCGATACACTGGTACAACTGGCATCTTCCTCCGATACACTGGTACAACTGACCTCTTCCTCCGATACACTGGTACAACTGGCATCTTCCTCCGATACACTGGTACAACTGACCTCTTCCTCCGATACACTGGTACAACTGGCATCTTCCTCCGATACACTGGTACAACTGACCTCTTCCTCCGATACACTGGTACAACTGGCATCTTCCTCCGATACACTGGTACAACTGGCATCTTCCTCCGATACACTGGTACAACTGGCATCTTCCTCCGATACACTGGTACAACTGGCATCTTCCTCCGATACACTGGTACAACTGACCTCTTCATCCGATACACTGGTACAACTGGCATCTTCCTCCGATACACTGGTACAACTGGCATCTTCCTCCGATACACTGGTACAACTGACCTCTTCCTCCGATACACTGGTACAACTGGCATCTTCCTCCGATACACTGGTACAACTGGCATCTTCCTCCGATACACTGGTACAACTGACCTCTTCCTCCGATACACTGGTACAACTGGCATCTTCCTCCGATACACTGGTACAACTGACCTCTTCCTCCGATACACTGGTACAACTGGCATCTTCCTCCGATACACTGGTACAACTGACCTCTTCCTCCGATACACTGGTACAACTGGCATCTTCCTCCGATACACTGGTACAACTGACCTCTTCCTCCGATACACTGGTACAACTGGCATCTTCCTCCGATACACTGGTACAACTGGCATCTTCCTCCGATACACTGGTACAACTGGCATCTTCCTCCGATACACTGGTACAACTGGCATCTTCCTCCGATACACTGGTACAACTGACCTCTTCCTCCGATACACTGGTACAACTGGCATCTTCCTCCGATACACTGGTACAACTGGCATCTTCCTCCGATACACTGGTACAACTAACCTCTTCCTCCGATACACTGGTACAACTGGCATCTTCCTCCGATACACTGGTACAACTGACCTCTTCCTCCGATACACTGGTACAACTGGCATCTTCCTCCGATACACTGGTACAACTGGCATCTTCCTCCGATACACTGGTACAACTGGCATCTTCCTCCGATACACTGGTACAACTGACCTCTTCCTACGATACACTGGTACAACTGGCATCTTCCTCCGATACACTGGTACAACTGACCTCTTCCTCCGATACACTGGTACAACTGGCATCTTCCTCCGATACACTGGTACAACTGACCTCTTCCTCCGATACACTGGTACAACTGGCATCTTCCTCCGATACACTGGTACAACTGACCTCTTCCTCCGATACACTGGTACAACTGGCATCTTCCTCCGATACACTGGTACAACTGGCATCTTCCTCCGATACACTGGTACAACTGGCATCTTCCTCCGATACACTGGTACAACTGGCATCTTCCTCCGATACACTGGTACAACTGACCTCTTCCTCCGATACACTGGTACAACTGGCATCTTCCTCCGATACACTGGTACAACTGGCATCTTCCTCCGATACACTGGTACAACTAACCTCTTCCTCCGATACACTGGTACAACTGGCATCTTCCTCCGATACACTGGTACAACTGACCTCTTCCTCCGATACACTGGTACAACTGGCATCTTCCTCCGATACACTGGTACAACTGGCATCTTCCTCCGATACACTGGTACAACTGACCTCTTGCTCCGATACACTGGTACAACTGGCATCTTCCTCCGATACACTGGTACAACTGACCTCTTCCTCCGATACACTGGTACAACTGGCATCTTCCTCCGATACACTGGTACAACTGGCATCTTCCTCCGATACACTGGTACAACTGGCATCTTCCTCCGATACACTGGTACAACTGGCATCTTCCTCCGATACACTGGTACAACTGACCTCTTCCTCCGATACACTGGTACAACTGGCATCTTCCTCCGATACACTGGTACAACTGGCATCTTCCTCCGATACACTGGTACAACTGACCTCTTCCTCCGATACACTGGTACAACTGGCATCTTCCTCCGATACACTGGTACAACTGACCTCTTCCTCCGATACACTGGTACAACTGGCATCTTCCTCCGATACACTGGTACAACTGGCATCTTCCTCCGATACACTGGTACAACTGACCTCTTCCTCCGATACACTGGTACAACTGGCATCTTCCTCCGATACACTGGTACAACTGACCTCTTCCTCCGATACACTGGTACAACTGGCATCTTCCTCCGATACACTGGTACAACTGGCATCTTCATCCGATACACTGGTACAACTGACCTCTTCCTCCGATACACTGGTACAACTGGCATCTTCCTCCGATACACTGGTACAACTGGCATCTTCCTCCGATACACTGGTACAACTGACCTCTTCCTCCGATACACTGGTACAACTGGCATCTTCCTCCGATACACTGGTACAACTGGCATCTTCCGTTATGACAGTTTTAGAGAAGACAAGAGAAGTATTCTCCTAGTTGACACCAAAAAAAAATATCTTTTCTCTCATCTTAGAGATCATAACTATCCTGTGTGGGATAGATACACTAGATGAGGAGACTGTGTTTACATATATCGCGATTGGTAATCGTCTAGAAGTACCTCTTAGCCCTCAGTAATACCGTCTGGCTCAACCATCTCTTGTTTACAACATTCCTAACGTGAATCTAAGTATTGTCTTTGCTTCTCTCTTCCCCCCCACACACTGTTAAATGCTTTTATCTTCAGAACACCTGTGAGGTGACCTGACCTTCACCTTCTGCTCACCTTCTCAAAATCGGTCTTTTGGTATTTTTCCCTCTTTTTCTTGTAGTTTTCTCTTCTTAGCAGGCTTCTTTCTTCCGGTTTAACATGGGATAGTAGGACTATTGCGATGTTCCTGTAATTCCTGTGTTCCTTGAATACCTCCGGAAGGACGCATGATGGAGGAGATTGTAAATATCCTGCTACTCCATCTACTACTACTACTGTTACTACTATTACTACTACTACTACTACTTACGTACCTCCTGATCTACATTCTGACCACCTACTTTCCTCTTCCCAACAATATTTACCTCCCTGTCTTCTGACTTTCTCCCCATATTCTCGCTCAGTTGTGACTTGACAATGGTTTTGGATGGACCGAAACATCGTTTAAAGTTTCCTCTCCAAAGTGTGTGGGTTATTTATAAGTTGTTCTACCCACAGTATTGTATCTTCTGTTCTTCTAGTGACAACCTCAAAATCTTGTGTTTATGATCCATTTATGGCTGTAAGCAAACATACTTTATATATATATATATATATATATATATATATATATATATATATATATATATATATATATATATATATATATATATATATATTTGTTTAGTTATTACAACTTAATTTGGTGTAGTTGCCTTTAAGTTTAAATTTAATAAACGAACCAACCAATGTAACTAGTGTATATAGAAAAGAGGAGTGTATATTAGTGTATACATATTTGCGTCTACGCTCAGTGCATATAATATAAGGAACATGTACCACTAAGAACATATATTTTCCCATTCAGAAATTGACGCTCAGTATAAGAAGAAAATATATCAGCGATTTTAGAATCTTAAGTACACGATTAAATTTTAATAATATTAAATTAATTGAGATAAATGATAATTATTGTTAACTTGGTTTACTATGAAAAAAAAACTCAATTAGATTACCATTATTCAATAATTTACTATGGAAGAGTCTGATTTAGTCTACCACTCGACAGGTGGTAAACCGAACCCACCAACTCACGTCTTAAATGACGTGGAGTTTGTGGGGAATTAGGCAGTGTTTGCGGGATCATAGCTGAAGTCTGCAGCTCCACTTCAGGGGGAAGGGGTACCTCAAACAATGGGGTACTGACCTTATTCGTCACAGTAGGCAATGTGATTGGTGACACTATCCCCGGGGGTAGTGGCCCCGTGGGTAGTGGCCCCGTGGGTAGTGGCCCCGGAGGTTGTCGCCCCGGGGGTAGTGGCCCCGGGGGAAGTGGCCCCGGGGGTAGTCGCCCCGGGGGTAGTCGCCCCGGGGGTAGTCGCCCCGGGGGTAGTCGCCCCGGGGGTAGTCGCCCCGGGGGTAGTCGCCCCGGGGGTAGTCGCCCCGGGGGTAGTCGCCCCGGGGGTAGTCGCCCGTCTCACCGCTGCAATGTGGCTAACCGCTCGGCTCAGCTTACACCAGTCGTCACTTAAACTGGCGGCCTGAAGATGCCTACCGCCTATTGTTTATGGGAAATGTAACTATTGCCTTAACCTAAGCGACTATCTCTAACTTAACTTAAATATTTGTAGTAGTAATTTAGTAATTGTAGTATATAATTAGCTTAGGAGTACGAGGCTACTTCTTAGAAGCCTCGCTAATCGCCGTCACCGACACAATAGAACGTAACACTGGAAACCACAACATTTCTGAAACATTAGCATACATGATACTGAAGCAGGCGAAGCAGCACCTACCCAGCAACACAGGAGTCACATGACCTCATTGTCTACCCGTCCTCATCCCAACATGGCATTCTTCAGGTCACCAGCGTCACTCACACCTCACTCTCCGCCTATATATAATGTCTTTCAAGGTGATCAAGGTCCCAGGATCGAAACGTTTTCTAATAAATATGTCCAAGTGTTTGCTTACGTGTCTTTCTAAACCACCTTGTCTGTATTTATTACCAAGGTTTATACCAGAATTAAGAATATACAGAAGTGACACCTGTCTCTAGGCGTCCTCTCTCTCTCTCTCCCCCCTTATGCCCCCCTTTCCCCCAATTGGGGAGGGGGGGGGTGCGTGTAACGAATTCTGGAAAATAACGGATTTTCCAGAGTCCGAAGTTCCGTAAGTGGACAAAGCGAAAGCTCGGGTTATAACGAAGACAGACATCACAACGTGACACTACACTTTACGGAGTTCCTCCCTCGTCACTCTGGTCCTCTATTAACTCAGTCCACACTCGTTTAAACTCTCTAATTACACACGTAAAGTATCTCAGGTCATTAGTACTTCGCGAGTCTCTGAGTCTGTTTTTAAGTGAGCTATAAAGTTTCCTGTAGTTAGCCAGTGGATAGTTTACTACTTAACTGTATGGGAAAACGTCAAGGATGGTAGTTTGGGTCTGACTATTAAACGTCTGTTGTTAAACTATTTCCTTATTAGTTGTTTTCATGACGGGGATTTTTGACATATCCCAGACAAATGGATCATCATCTGACGAAGACTAGTGTGTCGGGGGGGAGGGGGGGTTTCAAAACACCACCTCGACCATAGATATTTTACATCCGCTTCAGATTGTCAATTGATCGACTAGTCTAATCGCTTTTGTTTTTCTTCCTTTCAGGAACAAAGAAGAAATGGTCAGAACTCTTGGTACTTCACGAGCCCAGAGAGCTGAAGACTGAGTCTCCTGAACGCTCTGAAAACTCCAGTGAGCTTCTTGAGGCTTCGGAGAACTCCAGGAGGTTCTTCGACTTTGGGAAAGCTCATGAGAGCTCTAGAGAACTTGGAGCTCACAGGCACGAGCTGCCAAGCTTAGACAACAAGGGAAGAGAAACTGGGAAAGACATCCTGTATCCATATGTCGAGTACGCTGTGAGAGAGAGTGATTACCCTCGCTGCTTCTTCAGTCAGATAAGAAGCAGCTGCCTGCGTCTGTAGTTAGAGTTAGAGCAATCAGTCCCCATCTTAACCAAGAGGCTTTTAGCGGCCAGATGAAGAATTTCTATTTTCTTGTTATGTGAAGAGAATAGTTTGTCAGTTTATAAAAGCGTTCTGGTTATTGTACAATCATGTGACTTAATTACCAAGTATAAATTCATAATTAATAATCTGACCTGTTTTTCCCCGGGCGTAAATAAGAAAAAGAATATAAATAATGCAATAGAATTTTTAAAGTCATTAATCAGTGTGAGTTCTGTCAGAGGAAAGTTTAATGCCTGAAATAATTATTTAGTGAAGTTGACCCCTTAGTGAGGTGAGATCGTTACAAGTGCTGGGGTTGGTGGTAGTGCTATGTGGTGGTAGCCGCAGGGGGGGTGGCCGCAGGTGAAGGTGGCTGCGGCAGGTAAGGGGGCTGCGGCAGGCGGCTTGTGATGAGGTGTGGCGCCCCTGTAGTGTTCAGGTGTAGTCGCAGCCAAGGTGGTGAAGGTGGTGGAGGTGGTGAAGGTGGTGGAGGTGGTGGTAATAGTAGTGAAGGTGGAGGAGGTGGTGGTAGTGGTGGTAGTGGTGGTAGCTGCGGCCCTCCTGCAGGCAGCCACTCATACACTCGACGCCCTCAACAATGAGATAATAATCCGGACGCCGCATCCATCCCGCAGTCAAGAAGCCGCCACGATGACACCGCAGGTGGCACTCTTCCTGGCCGTCCTCCTGACAGGTGAGTCTGCTTCCCCTTCCCTCTCCTCCCGAGGGGAGTCTTGAGCCTAGCACAACTAGACGCTTCTAGGATACACGCCCCTAGGGTGCACTATCAGCAGCAGCTTACTAGAGCAGACTCGCCCCCTTGTGACCAGGACATACTCAGTAGGAGCCATTATGGTTCTAGGTACTAGGGTGTTACCAGGGATACTATCAAGAAGAGTTAACCAGGCCTAGTGCTCCCACTAGCAAGGTTTTGGGTAGATGGAAGTATATGAGTTTTTCCTGAAACTCCATTCATCTCAGTCCTTTCATTTTTAATCCTTTAAGCGTGTGTGCGTGTGCGTGTGTGCGTGTGCGTGCGTGTGTGTGTGTGTGTGTGTGTGTGCGTGCGTGTGTGTGTGCGTGCGTGTGTGTGTGTGTGCTCCAGTGTCCCTCACCAGCCCACCACCTTTCCTATTTTCCCTAATATGCATAATGTCATAATTCGTTGTCCCTAAAGACCTTAAACTATCCAATGACATTTTTTTTTATAAGCAGTGTTCCCTAATGCCCCAGTAGAATAAGATCCTACTTTGATTAGATCATCTCCCCACCCAACTCCCACACAGCCACAGTCATCACTGTGTTCTATAAAATCTTTTCCCTATAAAGACCTGTAAAAATAATCCCCATGCTTCCCTCCTCCCCCAAAAAAAAATTCCTCCCTTCCCCCTCATATCAAACCAATTATCCAAAAAGAAAATCCTTCAAAATTCCTAAACTGCATCCCGCCGTAATAAAAAATAAATTTTAAAACCTCCTAAGCCTAGTGTAATGTGTTTTGAGTGTGGGCAACCATGTTTCTGGCTGACTTCTTGATTGACGTCAGCCACTCTTCTGGCTGACTTGTGAGTGCGGTCAACCACTCTTGTCGCTTCTGAATTTGGGCATTTACGTTCCTCTTAAGCACGCCTTAACCCCGCCAACCAGTCAAACTAATTGATAAAAAAAACTTTAAGTTTAAAGAAGCAAGATGTATCAATAGGGGTGACAATGAGTGAGGCAGCCTTGCTCCCTCCACCTCCTGACAACACACTTCTAACGAAACCACTAAATCTATTTTGCGTTAAATATTTATTTTTATTGAAACTATAACGCCAAAAGGAATAACTATATCAGTTATAATTATTATTTTGTAAGCGGGTTATCATGTGAGTGCGACCAGGGGTTAAGCGAATGACGTTGCAATATTTACTCCTTGCACGACGATGGTTCATTGTTAATGAAGCCAAATTATTTGACTCATTTTAGTCATTGGGGTTTGATAGTAAAGATTCATTGGTGTGCACTTAACACGTATCAATGTAAACATTGACCTAGTTAATGGTCAGGCCGAAACGTCTTCATAAGTTTGTTTATTGACCTATCACCACTGACGGGTTTACGAAGCTTCGTTGATTCAGAACGAGAGTCATCGTGGTGCTGGAGCGACGACGCTCTCCAGGATAACCATACTTTCCACTCACACACACATCATTCCTAAAGATGTAAACTCTTAAATTTGTATAAAACTGTGTAGACCATGAGATTAAAGTTGTGTTGTCGCGGTGGTGACGGAGGATCGCTGCCAAAATCATGCTAATTGTGCTATTATCAACACTTTTTTTTCTATAAAAAAAATTGATTTTCCATGAAAACCAAAATATTTATTGAATCATTGGCTATAATTGCGCAGGACCTAGTCACTTGTGAGGAGTATTTACACAATATTCTTAAGACATCTATGTCGCTTTTCTATTGAACATCTTATTAAACTGCCATGTAAATAGGACACCATTTTTTCAACTGGTCAGATCAGGTAATTCAGGAACAAAACTGTTTCGGAAAATATTTTTTGTGGGCTTAGTAGATCAGTACTTTTTTTTGTACAAAAGATATACGACTCTTTGTTAGTTATGAGTGGAGGGTGATCGAGTGGAGGCTGCCTTCCATAACATAACTTTTACTCTGTCTCGTTTAGACTCTATTGATTTTTTAGAGTAATTAACATAGATAATTTTTTTGTGGGGGGAAGGGGCGTTGTAGGGCCTATATGATTAACTTTTTGACATGTACTTACTGTATTTTTCTTTTATACTTCCGTGCTGCCTAATTAACATGCTCTGTGCTGTACGTACCCACGTCATTATACTCTCAAGCATGCAGTAAGTGATCTTAAGTTCATTTTTGTGTCGACTTTCGTTTTCTTTTTTTATTTTAGTGTTGGAGTGTTTTTCTTCCTGGCAAGATAAGTGTTGTAGGTGGGGTTGCTACCGTGTGTTGTGTGTACAGAGTAAGAGGTGGTGTTTGCTGCCGTGTTTATTCCTGTGTGTGTGTGTGTGTGTGTGTGTTGAGTGTGTGTGTGTGTGTGTGTGTGTGTGAGGGTTTTTTGGGGTTGGTTGCTGACTGCTTCTGACATCACCGATACTTAAAACGGCCTCCACACCAGGAGCTAGAGTGCATCCTCACTCTTTACCAAAGGGAATATTCCTTATAATTACCATGAAAATAGTCGAGAGGCCCTCTAAGTGCTTTCCCGCAACAGTTACCTTCACAGAGAATGAAGTAAAATGAGTTAAGACATGCCAAGATGTACACAATGCGTGTGGTACACGTATCTGTCATGTTCCCACACCCAGTGTTTGACGTCACATCCGAACGTGTAATGTGCAGCTCCAGAATAGACCTGTCTGCCACTTGTACAAATTTGCATACATAAATCAACCATTTCATATAGAGAAAATGTGTAAGCAATGTTAATTTCAGTCAAATCAAATCGAGAATCCTGGTTAAATCTGTTTAATGGTCGATTTACAATAAGATACAAATTTTTAAGGCAGAATAGATGAGAATAATGCAGAGGAGCAGTGCCAGCACTGTTACTATAGTGCCAATCATCCTTTGACTCACTGCCTGTTGAACTACCAGGTCACCCTGCCTCTTAGAAATCACACCCTCGCCCCCGTCACCAAACCATTAAAAACCATTACCTCCCTAAATAGTCGTAGGGGTGAGTGACCTAGGAATGCTTACGACTGTTTTAATAGCATATCCGCCCCATCGACACCCATAGCAGCGAAGAGACGTAGGGGTTCTGCCACCTGTAATGAATTAGTCTGGAATGACCCAGTGATATCAAGGATACAACAAAGCATTGCCACGATAAAATCTTTATGTAACTCAGTTATATTATAATAAAGAGTTGCGCAAACTATGGAAGCTTTCCTGATGGATAAACTAATAAAATGCTGGAAAAGCTCAGAGCACCGAGTTCAGAAGGTCAACCAGTGGTAAATGTTGCTGTGGTGTATAGAAATATACCCTCGGCAGGTGGCCTAGGGTTAACGCACAGGCCTGTGAGATTTAGGACCCATTTGGTATGGGTTCAAACCCCACCCGTTCCCTGGTTTGTTTGTAATTGTGTTATTACAAACTCACGAGTCACCGGTGGCTGTCGCATCTTAAGGGGCACGTAAGTTCCTCCGTCTTTTAATAACATGTTTATTTTTCCACTATAATCTACCTTGTCCATAATTACTATCGCATTTGCTTTGTTTCGTAAGGTGAAGTCCAGGATCTTTCCTTAATTCATGGTATAACTTAACAAATCATTGATGACAGTTGTGTTGCAGAGGTTTGAGCGAAGCTCACACCTCTGCAACACATAGTGCTTACACCTAAAACGTGTCATCGTATGACAAGAACCATTTGTACTTCTCTTTGCTGATGCTCTCGTTCTTGGCTACGCTGTGTGTCGGTTCTTCAGTTTTTGTCTAGTACAGTTCTGATCATTATGTAAATTGCTACCCGCGATAGTGTTGTGTATCATGGATGGAAGTAATGGTCATTAGGTCGTTTCTTCGACAAAGAAGTCCTTGTGGCGTCATTTTTCTAGTAGGTGACCTGGGCAACAGGTGGGGGATATTTCACAATCCTGTGTCTATAGACAAGAAGACTTACTTCTCAGTGTTAGTGTTTTCGACTCACAACCAAAGGAACCAGGTTAATCTTGAGCTAGTTAAGACCCATACACAAATCTCCAAACACTTGTTACTCCCTGTTCGCCTAGCAATAACTAAGCACCTGGGTAACTAAGCACCTGGGTGATAGTCGACTGCTATGAATGGTCACCGGAAAGTTGGTAGTAACATCTTTTAGCCCGTAAGTTCAACACAAAAAAAAAAATAAAAGTTTAAGCTCATGAGAATTTTTAGGCCTCTGCTGCCTGGTGGTTATGGTGATATCTTCGTGGGAATGAGGCCGCTGGATCCGCTCCTATTTTTGTTAATTATTCTGGGCATGGGTAAAAAAAACATTCACTTTTGCTATGGGTTACTAATAAAAATTTCTGTAAGATTGTAAATCAACTCTTATAGTGATATATTTCCAACATTATTCATATATTTTCACTATATAAATTGGATGATTTTAGTTTGCTAGAAAATTACATTGAATGTGGGCAAGTATATTTCGGAGAGGTGACGTCTTCCTTACCGCTTTAATTATTACAGTTCAGTGTGGAAATGGGAATCACACTTGCTTATATATATATATATATATATATATATATATATATATATATATATATATATATATATATATATATATATATATATATATATACATGAATAAATCCAAGAATGATCGAGAATTCGAACCGTATTCCTTGTATTAAGCAGGCCCAACGGTGTTACTCAGCCACTGAACGTTCAGTAGAACAATTTTACAGAAACACGTTATGTGACATGTTTATATCAGCGGCACCAACTGTGACCCCACTGTCTCAACTGTGACCCCACTGTCTCAACTGTGACCCCACTGTCTCAACTGTGACCCCACTGTCTCAACTGTGACCCCACTGTCTCAACTGTGACCCCACTGTCTCAACTGTGACTCCACTGTCTCAACTGTGACCCCACTGTCTCAACTGTGACCCCACTGTCTCAACTGTGACCCCACTGTCTTAACTCCTACTCCACTGTCTCATCTGTGACCCCACTGTCTCAACTGTGACCCCACTGTCTCATCTGTGACCCCAGAGTCTCAATTATGACCCCCCACTGTCTCGATTCACAGTGCGAAAAGCTTTCACTGGGACGTGTATTTCCGTGCCTCTCCAAGCCTACGTATGTACTCCATAATTAGTAGTAACATCACTTGGCCTGTAACGTGTAAGGGCGACGGTTCGAATCCTCGTTCTTTCTTTTGTTTATTTGGATTCTCTGGAGCCTCCAACACTTCTTGCGCTGAATGGTCCTTATGGGTTTAGCGTTTCGCATAAACAATATTATTTAGTGTTTGATGATGTCGATTTTGATAGTCTAAAAGTGTCCCGTGGATCAGTCGTTAGCGAACTCAGCTCACACGCTGATTGTCCGTGGTTCGATCCCGGCTCGGGTGGAAACATTCGGCATGTTGCCTTACACCTTGACACACACACACACACACACACACACACACACACACACAAGAAACCACACATAAGACGCTTGTAAAATGTTTTCAGTATTAAATATTTTCTGAGGAGTACAGAGTAAGCAAAGAAGTATTTCTCTGTGCCCATAACAGTCAGACGTGTCACTGTTCACGATCCTTAAACAGTGATGACCTGACTGTATTGTATGTAGTAAAGTGTGCTCAGTGGGGCCCCGTTTAAATGCTCGACCTCCCAAAAATATCTATTGCATCTTTGTAATTTTTAATTTATTGGTTAAGTCTTATTAATAGATAACATTCTATATCGATCTAAGTTAACTTAACCTAATGTAACTTAGGTTAGTCTAGCCTAACCTAAGCTAGCCTACCCTAACCTAACCTAAGCTAGCCTAACCTAACTTAAGCTAGTCTAACCTAACCTATGCTAAGCTAAAATAACCTAAGCTAGTCTAACCTAACCTAAGCTAGCCTAAAATAACCTAACCTAACCTAAGATAGCCTAACCTAACCTAACCATTAGCAGATCCTTCATAAAAGGCACAAAACTCCCTTAATACTGAATCTAAGTTCAGCATAACTAAATCCCCGACTACGACGGTGCGCAGATGTCAAGCAAGTTAGGTCAGAAGCTATAGCTCAGGACCTGGGTCATCTTACAGTGTCACTACGACACACAACCTCAGTAAAACGTCAAAAATCAGAGTTACGAGAAGTGTGTTTCGTCTCACCACTGAAATTATACTCTACCAAAACAGAGTCTAAATAACGAAGAGATAAGAGATCTCTGGAGAGAGTGTGAGAGATGTTGGTCCAGCTGTGACCAGCAGGGAAGAGAGAGATGAAGGCGAGACAGCCTCCAATCTCAGGTGTGATCACGTGACTCCCCGGCTACTCCAGCCCGGTGCGAGGTACAGGCTGACACTAACAAGCGAGTGGTAGTTAACAAGGTAGTTTGCCAATGATGACAGCCACTCAACACTCGAACAATGAGCACAGAAAGTGTAAATTGTTACATCCTACCTAATATAGCTAAGTCAAATTATTAATATAAAGCAGGATATTTTCAATTTAGCTAATATTGAAAATATCAGCAATGTAAAATTATATGAAAGATAATATACATGAAAAATGAAATATGCACATTATAAATATTGGGCCCCATTCAGGGAGCGCAATAATTATTATAATTGATGGTAAATTATATGGAAGCTTAGTACTAGGCTGAGAACTAGGCTTCCATACTAGGCCTAGTACTAGGCAGAGTACTTGTTTCAGTAAGATGGAGTGAGGAATAAAATGATTCACTAGAGAAACCGTGTTTTCCGGCATATAAGACGCATGAGCACATGAGATATATAAGACGATGTTTCAAGCAGTTGTAACGTAACGTTAAGTAAACAATTGATAACACAAAGCCTACCCTTGACCCTGACCTTGACCATATAAGACGCAGGCTGATTTTCCAAGACTTTTTGTTGGGGAAAAAAAGAGCGTCTTATATGCCGGAGAATACGGCATACAATGCTCATTCAATCGCGGAAATGCATAGTGGGTTATTTTAGTAATGAAGATGATTGCTGATGAGAGGTCCCACCACAAGGGAGTAGCGTCTTACGTCTTCAACCTTATTACCTTACGAGGTCTGGACTTGGAAAGATAAGTCAGAGCTGAATTTCCGAAGAGGAGACTCATGATGCTTGCATAAAGTGATGCGAAATCGAAGCCAAAACCTCCTGAGAGCCTTTAAGTTAGGTCAGTCGGGCTGGCTCAGAGGCGAAGGCGAGCGAGAGAGGAAGGAATCATGTCCAATTGCACTAGCTGGAAACTAGGAGCCTAAATCCACACAACGAAGAGTTGGTCCGTGGTAGCCGAGAAGTCCGTGACGCCATGAATCCTTGTGCATTCAAAGTTCCTTAATTAAATAGTTGTAGAAGCGAAGTCTTCTCTATACATTTGAAATACAATCTACTACGAGAGGATAAATGTACATCTAGGTTGTGTCTGCTCAGATTAAGTCACAATATATACCACGAGATAGTGTATAGCTGTGTGGTAATATATAAGCAAGACAGCCATTAGCTAGGGTGTCTGATACCAAGTGGATATAAGGTGATAAAGGTTCTCTATTAAGCAAAGTGGTTCACTTAATGTTGAATAGAATACTACGAAACGAGAAATATTCAGTGTAGACCAGGGGTCCCCAACCTGCGGCCCGGGGGCCACATGTGGCCCTTCAAGGGAACGGATGCGGCCCTCACACGAAATTATGAATTCAATTTTATGTAGGTTCCACACTGCACAGTGTCAACAATTACAAAATATTTAAAACCATTTTAAACCAAAACCTTATTACCGCCTGTAACAACCAGCTTACACTTCTGGTGCTCATGATTAATGTGATAAGTGGCAACTGCGACCCTTCTTTCAAATTGACTCATAACTAAAAGGTTGTACACTGTATACAGTGTATACAGTGTACTCCACGAGACAGTATAACCGTGGTAACAACCAACACGAATTGAGTGTTAGTGACTGATGGATTGAGACGTCAGTCACGTTGGATTCAAGAGAACATACAATCAACATACAGTCATTGATTAGCATCATATATAACTGCTTAGAGTAAAGAGCTGTGTATTTCTGTATACTGCATAATACAATAATATATCCCGTTTTCGGATGGGCAATTGATGTTAAAGACCCCTGGAACCAAACTACGTTTATTTTTATCTATTGTAATTTCCAGTCTCAGTGCAATTCCTACTAATGCACCAATAAAGTAGACGAACATAATGTTTCAGTGACATGTTTATTATAACAGCATTTTCAGTGCTGAATATAAAGTTCAACAGTAAAAATAATTTGTTCCGCTTGTGAATTTATGAGAAGAATCGTAAGGGGAGCAAGAGGATTGTGCTCGCCTACGTTACCCTCAATTTTACAATATGTTCCGCAACTCAGATCATAGTATGAGCTGTGTTGACGTATGATGCTTTAAAAAAATTCTAATTTCGGAGAAGAATTACTCTTAGCAACTGAGCGATCATTGTAAGACTAAACAAACTGGAAATAAACCTCCTTACCTAACCTAACTTATTAAAAAAACTTTGAATGGTATAGTTGCCCCAATCCTGACGCTATACTTGCATAGTTTAATGATGGGCTTACTTTAAAGGCTTGCTTTAAAAGCTTGCTTTAAAGGCTTACTTTAGAGGCTTACTTTAGAGGCTTTCTTTATTACAGAGTTTCTTTTTACACAATAATTTTCTAAAGCATTCTTGAAATTCTATAAATTAAATGGAGTTAAAATATTTTTATGGGAACAAAATCCCAAAATCTAATTTCCCCCCTCTCCCCCCCAAAAAAAAAATAGTCTTTCTTTGACCTTAATGACTATTGATTAAAATCCTGAAGCACCCCCAGCATTACGCCATTAATACTTCCTAAAAAAAAAAAAAAGTACTTTTTTGAAACCAGTTTAAGTAGAATGTAAGTTGCAGTGTGAGCACTGGCATGTATAAACTAAACAATTTTTACCACGAATGTGAAATGTGATAAATTTGAGGTGATCCCTGATAAAGTATTTACCACTTTCTTCAAATCACGCAATTACATTACACGTTAATTGCGTTAGATCGACCACACGAGGGTCATTAAGGGCGGGTGTAACCTGGACACCACAAGTCAAGAATACTTTAAAACTCCAACATAGCGAGAAAAGTAAGTTCTCACACTATGTGTAAAGTAAGTTCTCACATTATGTGTAAAGTAAGTTCTCACACTGTGTGTAAAGTAAGTTCTCACACTGTGTGTAAAGTAAGCTCTCACACTGTGTGTAAAGTAAGTTCTCACACTGTGTGTAAAGTAAGTTCTCACACTGTGTGTAAAGTAAGTTCTCACACTGTGTGTAAAGTAAGTTCTCACACTGTGTGTAAAGTAAGTTCTCACACTGTGTGTAAAGTAAGCTCTCACACTGTGTGTAAAGTAAGTTCTCACACTGTGTGTAAAGTAAGTTCTCACACTGTGTGTAAAGTAAGTTCTCACACTGTGTGTAAAGTAAGTTCTCACACTGTGTGTAAAGTAAGTTCTCACACTGTGTGTAAAGTAAGTTCTCACACTGTGTGTAAAGTAAGTTCTCACACTGTGTGTAAAGTGTTCTCCACTGGTGTAAAGTAGTTCTCACACTGTGTTGTAAAGTAAGTCTCACACTGTGTAAGTAGTTCTCACACTGTGTGTAAAGTAAGTTCTCACACTGTGTAAGTAAGTTCTCACACTGTGTGTAAATAAGCTAGGTAAAGTAAGTTCTCACACTTGTGTAAAGTAAGTTCTCACACTGTGTGTAAAGTAAGTTCTCACACTGTGTGTAAAGTAAGTTCTCACATGTGTGTAAAGTAAGTTCTCACACTGTGTGTAAAGTAAGTTCTCACACTGTGTGTAAAGTAAGTTCTCACACTGTGTGTAAAGTAAGTTCTCACACTGTGTGTAAAGTAAGTTCTCACACTGTGTGTAAAGTAAGTTCTCACACTGTGTGTATATATACACACTGAGACGCGGGCATCTCTCGGCGTTTCTTCTTGATGGATTATTTCTCTCTGCAATCTCGAGATTTACTTAAATGATGCGGACGTTGTATATTATATTAAAACTTTGGGAATCTTGGTAAATCTTCAAAACGACGACATTCACCAACCACACCTTTCAAATGACTTTTATTTCTAAATTAGCATTTTTTTGTGATATTGCGCTCTCTGTACTCTTCTAGAATGTAAACACTTAGAAGTGTACTTAATAAGTATTTTTACACACACACACACACACACACACACACACACACACACACACACACACACACACACACACATACATATATATATATATATATATATATATATATATATATATATATATATATATATAAAGTTTTATATTTCTGTGGGTAATAGCTTGTTGTAGGTTTACACGGTAAAGATGTTGTTGTTGTTGTTGTGGTGGAAGAACAAACTATCTACATAATAATTTTAGCTGTTGGTAGGACAGGAAGAGGCCGGGTAGGACGGGAAGAGGCCGGGTAGGACGGGAAGAGGCCGGGTAGGACGGGAAGAGGACGGGTGTGTAGGCTGAGAGTTCAAGGTTTCGCTATCGGTTATTTAAATCTGTTATATCTGGGAAAGTCTTGGAGGTTGGTAAATAAGATCTCTGGTTGTACGTCTGAGCGAGGCGGCTGGCTGGGAGAAGTTGCAGGGGTCCATGTCATTCCCTGGCTGGCTGGGAGAAGTTGCAGGGGTCCATGTCATTCCCTGGCTGGCTGGAAGAAGTTGCAGGGGTCCATGTCATTCCCTGGCTAGCTGGGAGAAGTTGCAGGGGTCCATGTCATTCCCTGGCTGGCTGGGAGAAGTTGCAGGGGTCCATGTCATTCCCTGGCTAGCTGGGAGAAGTTGCAGGGGTCCATGTCATTCCTGGCTAGCTGGGAGAAGTTGCAGGGTCCATGTCATTCCCTGGCTGGCTGGGAGAAGTTGCAGGGGTCCATGTCATTCCCTGGCTAGCTGGGAGAAGTTGCAGGGGTCCATGTCATTCCTGGCTGGCTGGGAGAAGTTGCAGGGTCCATGTCATTCCCTGGCTGGCTGGGAGAAGTTGCAGGGTCCATGTCATTCCTGGCTGGCTGGGAGAAGTTGCAGGGTCCATGTCATTCCCTGGCTGGCTGGGAGAAGTTGCAGGGGTCCATGTCATTCCCTGGCTGGCTGGGAGAAGTTGCAGGGGTCCATGTCATTCCCTGGCTGGCTGGGAGAAGTTGCAGGGGTCCATGTCATTCCCTGGCTAGCTGGGAGAAGTTGCAGGGGTCCATGTCATTCCCTGGCTGGCTGGGAGAAGTTGCAGGGGTCCATGTCATTCCCTGGCTGGCTGGGAGAAGTTGCAGTGGTCCATGTCACTCCCTGGCTGGCTGGGAGAAGTTGCAGGGGTCCATGTCACTCCCTGGCTGGCTGGGAGAAGTTGCAGGGGTCCATGTCATTCCCTGGCTGGCTGGGAGAAGTTGCAGGGGTCCATGTCATTCCCTGGCTGGCTGGGAGGAGGAGTTGCAGGGGTCCATGTCACTCCCTGGCTGGCTGGGAGAAGTTGCAGGGGTCCATGTCACTCCCTGGCTGGCTGGGAGGAGTTGCAGGGGTCCATGTCACTCCCTGGCTGGCTGGGAGGAGTTGCAGGGTCCATGTCACTTCCTGGCTGGCTGGTAGGAGTTGCAGGGGTCCATGTCACTCCCTGGCTGGCTGGGAGGAGTTGCAGGGGTCCATGTCATTCCCTGGCTGGCTGGGAGGAGGAGTTGCAGGGGTCCATGTCACTCCCTGGCTGGCTGGGAGAAGTTGCAGGGGTCCATGTCACTCCCTGGCTGGCTAGGAGGAGTTGGAGGGGTCCATGTCACTCCCTGGCTGGCTGGGAGGAGAAGTTGCAGGGGTCCATGTCACTCCCTGGCTGGCTAGGAGGAGTTGGAGGGGTCCATGTCACTCCCTGGCTGGCTGGGAGGAGGAGTTGCAGGGGTCCATGTCACTCCCTGGCTGGCTGGGAGGAGTTGCAGGGGTCCATGTCATTCCCTGGCTGGCTGGGAGAAGTTGCAGGGGTCCATGTCATTCCCTGGCTGGCTGGGAGAAGTTGCAGGGGTCCATGTCACTCCCTGGCTGGCTGGGAGAAGTTGCAGGGGTCCATGTCACTCCCTGGCTGGCTGGGAGAAGTTGCAGGGGTCCATGTCATTCCCTGGCTGGCTGGGAGAAGTTGCAGGGGTCCATGTCATTCCCTGGCTGGCTGGGAGAAGTTGCAGGGGTCCATGTCACTCCCTGGCTGGCTGGGAGAAGTTGCAGGGGTCCATGTCACTCCCTGGCTGGCTGGGAGGAGTTGCAGGGGTCCATGTCACTCCCTGGCTGGCTGGGAGGAGTTGCAGGGGTCCATGTCACTCCCTGGCTGGCTGGGAGGAGTTGCAGAGGTCCATGTCACTCCCTGGCTGGCTGGGAGGAGTTGCAGGGGTCCATGTCATTCCCTGGCTGGCTGGGAGGAGGAGTTGCAGGGGTCCATGTCACTCCCTGGCTGGCTGGGAGAAGTTGCAGGGGTCCATGTCACTCCCTGGCTGGCTGGGAGGAGAAGTTGCAGGGGTCCATGTCACTCCCTGGCTGGCTAGGAGGAGTTGGAGGGGTCCATGTCACTCCCTGGCTGGCTGGGAGGAGTTGCAGGGGTCCATGTCACTCCCTGGCTGGCTGGGAGGAGTTGCAAGGGTTCATGTCACTCCCTGGCTGGCTGGGAGGAGTTGCAGGGGTCCATGTCACTCCCTGGCTGGCTGGGAGGAGTTGCAGGGGTCCATGTCACTCCCTGGCTGGCTGGGAGGAGTTGGAGGGGTCCATGTCACTCCCTGGCTGGCTGGGAGGAGTTGGAGGGGTCCATGTCACTCCCTGGCTGGCTGGGAGGAGTTGGAGGGGTCCATGTCACTCCCTGGGTTTGGAAAGGCGAAGTTCAGAGCTTCGTTTTTGCATTTTCTGACTCCAGTGTTGTTCAGTACCAGGAAAGTTGTATTTCTTTTGGGAAGATGTTTCTTGTTCTAAATGATTTTTCGATTGAACTCAGTTTATGTATGGTGCAATGTATATATAGTGCAGAGTATATATGGATGTGTGGTGCAATATATATATATATATATATATATATATATGTGTGTGTGTGTGTGTGTGTGTGTTGTGTGTGTGTGTGTGTATACATGTGAGTAAACTTAACGATCTATGCTGTTGAGGGTCATGATAAAATGAGTTTCTGTCCTCATAAAAGTCATCATACCTAGTTTTGAAGCTGTGTGTGAGTGTATTGGCATTATCTAACTGTCTTCACTCGTACCTTGAGCCTCACAAGCAAATATCACGAAAAATATATATTGAATTGACTGAAGTGAGAGAAAATATAAATTTACCTCGTCGAAGCCCATTTCCGGGGAAACAATCGGAATCTCCACACACAATTTTAATAAGATGAGAAAGAAGTAGCACTGGAGCAGGCCTACTGGCCCATCCTAGGCAGGTCCAAGTCACCTACTGGCCCAAGCCAGACAGGTCCAGCTCACACCCACTCATATGTGGGATCTAAATACTCAAATACATTGATTCAATGGATATATTTTTCACCATAAGAACGACAATGTCAACCACAACCACAATGTCAACAACTTGTTCATTTGAAGCCTATGTCAACCTCCCCCTTGAAGCCTCTTGAATGGTGAGACAAAAAATGGAAAAGCAATATTCATTTTTTTTATAGAATAAGCATTATCGGTGTACAATTAAAGTTTAATTAATTCAATGTTTGATGTGCTACAGTATGAAAAAAAAAATTATTGTGTGAATTTTTCCGAAGTGAATAATTGGATAAAAATTCATACGGTATATTTATCATCAAATATAAAACCGAACACTTTAGGGAATTATATTTAATACGTTAATAAATACGAACTGTAAACTTAACATTAAAACAAAGTTGATGTACTGAGTTTTATGTCGCTGGTTGGTTTAGAAGAGGTTTAACATCTATCAGTGATGGTCCTTGTGAACTGTAAACTGCAGTCTATCAAGAAGTAAGAACAGTATACTACAGTCTATCAAGATGTAAGAACAGTATACTGCAGTCTATCAAGATGTAAGAACAGTATACTGCAGTCTATCAAGATGTAAGAACAGTATACTGCAGTCTATCAAGATGTAAGAACAGTATACTGCAGTCTATCAAGAAGTAAAAACATTATACTGCAGTCTATCAAGATGTAAGAACAGTATACTGCAGTCTATCAAGATGTAAGAACAGTATACTGCAGTCTATCAAGATGTAAGAACAGTATACTGCAGTCTATCAAGATGTAAGAACAGTATACTGCAGTCTATCAAGAAGTAAAAACATTATACTGCAGTCTATCAAGATGTAAGAACAGTATACTGCAGTCTATCAAGATGTAAGAACAGTATACTGCAGTCTATCAAGATGTAAGAACATTATACTGCAGTCTATCAAGATGTAAGAACAGTATACTACAGTCTATCAAGAAGTAAAAACATTATACTGCAGTCTATCAAGATGTAAGAACAGTATACTGCAGTCTATCAAGATGTAAGAACAGTATACTACAGTCTATCAAGATATAATGTAAGAACAGTATACTACAGTCTATCAAGAAGTAAGAACAGTATACTACAGTCTATCAAGATGTAAGAACAGTATACTACAGTCTATCAAGATGTAAGAACAGTATACTACAGTCTATCAAGAAGTAAGAACAGTATACTGCAGTCTATCAAGATGTAAGAACAGTATACTACAGTCTATCAAGATGTAAGAACAGTATACTGCAGTGTATCAAAAGCAACAACGGTATACCAGTCGAACACAGCATTTGTTTGTATTTATAATTATTACCATAACGTAACGTAAGTATAAGTTAGACTAATATACGAACATCAAGTTTAAATATTCAACAACACATGTTCAAGTCACTTTTCCTTTCACATATTTAAATATCTTACAGTCAGTGTCTCACTGATTCTTCAGAGTTAAATACTCCAAACAGAAATGCTAAGGTGTCTATTATTGTTTATATTATTAAGTCTTTCTTACATGGATACTCAATATTAAATTTTGATCTTCGAATTAGTCATTAATTTTGTCTAGTTATATATATATATATATATATATATATATATACAGTGGTACCCCGGTTTACGATATTTTTTCATTCCAGAATGCTGTTCAAGTGCCATTACCAAACGAATTTATCTCCTTAAGAAATGTTGTAAAATAGACTAGTCCTTTTAGACCCCCAAAATTACACTTACAAAAGCATTTAAAAAAAAAAACTTACATAAAAGGGTGAGTTTGGGGACCATCGTAAACCGGGTACCACTGATATATATATATATATATATATATATATATATATATATATATATATATATATATATATATATATATATATACCACTTAAGGCAGATGGCTACTGATTATTTCTGATTATAAGAGTTAAATCGTGGATCGCATACAAAAAGCTGATTTGTGAATTATGTAAATGAAAGAAATAATTATTACCTAGCTATTCAGTTATTCACCATATGTGGCTTTGTCAAAAATTTAATCGTAAATTGACTAAATATGTGATGATTTAGATTATCACATGACACCTTTCCCACAACCAATGATTTACACAGTACAACACACAAAGAGTTCTAGACGCGAAGATCCTACTTCATTTAGATGTATGTTCATGTAGGGATTATTATTATTATTATTATTATTATTATTATTATTATTATTATTATTAAATTAAACGCTAAAGCAGTAAGGGTCAAACAAGGCAGCTTTGATGTAAGGAGACTCAGGGCATCTTGTGTCTCGTGTCAAGGTAAACAAGGGAACTAGGTTATCGTCACTCTTCTTGCTTATTCCTACCCAGGTGTCGCATTCAGAGTCGTCTTGCTTTGCCACCACAACGTTATCTCCCGAAGTTATTCGCAGTATCACTGTTCATCCAGGAACGGTAGACCATCGAAGATAATTCTCCTTTAAATGGCCTGTACATGCAACACGTAGAGATGTGATCCTCTCCAGCCATTTTATAGTCAATGTCTCTTTGATTCTTAATAGTTAAATACCCCAAACAGAAATGCTAAGGTTTCTATTGTTATATATATTATTAGTTTTTTCTTCCGAGGATTCTGAATATTAATTTTTGATCTTCGAAGATTAGTCATTAATTTCATCTAGTTATTTCACCCAGGAGCTCAAAGAAATGGGTGATTTGAAAATTATAGGTATTTTACATTGAAAAATTAGATTGTCCTGAAAATCTAGAACGCTGCTTCCCTGAGTTTTTTTTTCAGTAGCGCAGGCCTCAAGAAATGCAGAGAAAATTATATAGCCACTTTACAAGACACACACACACACGCACTCAAATATTACAAATGATTGGAACCTCTTTTAAATTAGGCATTAGTTCAATTTGCATAAAAAAATCAACTAAATATGTGCACAATTTTGCCATGCCACGGGGGAAAAAATATGCTTACCATACACTCTAAAGATTATTTTATTAACTAATTATTCTTACAATAATTTCCTGTCTGGAAAGCTGAATAATTTTCCACAGTTGCCTTAATCGATACATTATCAAAAGATAAATTATTACGTTGTAAGATTACAAATATTTACAAATTATTAATTAAGGTTCACACGAAGCAGGTGCGTCGCCTGTCAGGAGAGATCAGTGTTTCGTTCACTTCTATATATTTTCATATATTCTCGTGACATTTGCTCCGCTACCCAGAAGTCAACCAGTGTGACGTAAATGACTTAGAAAAACTGATAAATTGAAGACTGGGACACTTGTGCAACATTTGTGAATCTTTACTGAGGAAACGTTTCGCCAGGCAATGGTTTCTCCAATGCAGAGAAAGGTGGAATATAAAGGAGAGTTTGGGGTAATCAGTCCCTCAGTCTGGAGTCTATGTGTTCACTCCATCAATCATGACTGATGTTCCCCAACGAAGTAAATATAGGTGTTCTACTGCTGTATTGCACTGCATTCCATGAAGAGGTAGACCAGTGTGGTTGAGCTCAAAATAATGGATTCAAATTGGATAAAGTTAGATTTAGAAAGTATATAGGAAAGTATTGGTTTGAGAGTAGTCGATGAGTGGAGCATTCTGCCTAGTAGGGTATTTGAAGCTAAAACCTTGGGAAGCTGAAAATATAAGTTAGATAAATACATGAGTATGAGGGGGTTGGATTTGAGTGGGACTTGCACATTAGTTAATATATCAAAGCTTATTCCTTGGTTTGCATTGAAAATGGGTTGGAAAAATATTTTTGTTTGTGGGTATAGATTTCAGAAGGTCTTGCCTAGTATGGGTCAATAGGCCTGCTGCTGCAGTATTCCTTCTTTCTTATGTTCAAGAAGTGGTGGAGACTCAACATGTCCTCCTCCAACTGATCGGGGCCTTGATCTCTGACCTGTTAGGTTGTTGGTGCCGTGTTTTCACTCGCACTCTTGTATGAAGGTTGACTTTCCAACCTCCTGTACTGTGGGGTCAACCTCCTGTACTGTGGGGTCAACCTCCTGTACTGTGGGGTCAACCTCCTGTACTGTGGGGTCAACCTCCTGTACTGTGGGGTTTCTTCTCATCTATTCTTTATAGCCGCCCTCATCCCCTTTTTCCTGATATTTTTAATTGTATGAGTCTTTAAGGCTGTTATCACATACTATAAGGCTCACGTATTATAAGGTTTCTATCACATATCATCATAAGGATTCCATCACAAACTGTAAGTCTTCTATCATATACCACATCATTTCTATCATTTTATCACATACTTTAAGACTTTTATCAAGTTCTCAGTAATCTAATTTCTAACGCATTATCTAGTGAGGTATTTTTCTCACGGTGTTCTCACAAATTTACCACACATTCAATCATCTTTATTTCGCTCAATTACACTTTCACCCTCTTCAAATTCAAATTCAAATTCTTTATTTCTGATATGCAACATTATTCAACATTAATCAATATTAATTTCTGCCATAGTTTGTTTGGCCTATGGCATCAATCTTAAGATTTCTCCATTGACCAATGTATTCATAATGTGATTTATTACATCTGGGATGAGACCTGATCCTTGTGGGACCCCATCATTAACACTGTCCCACCAGCGCTGTATATAATTCCGACAAGATGAAAAATTAGACACACGTGCAACATCTGGGTATCTTATGGCGAAACGTCTACAGATATACCCAGACGTGTCGAAGATGGTAGAAAATATCGAGAAGTTGAAGTTTAAGACATGTGCAACAGCTGGGTATCATATCGTCCCAGACCATGGAGCTGAACTCTTCTCCAGGCTGAGGGACTGACCACCTTGTTCCAGACCAAGGAGTTGAACTCTTCTCCAGGCTGAGGGACTGACCACCTTGTTCCAGACCATGGAGCTGAACTCTTCTCCAGGCTGATGGACTGACCACCTTGTTCCAGACCCAGATGTTGCACATGTGTCTAATTCACCAGGGACTCACTATAGCACCGCGTGAATTTGATTTTTGTTAACTGGGAATCTGATAATCATTGTACCTGATTATAAGAAAGATTATCAGGATTATAGACTAGAAGTTCATAGGTACAATTTTTTATTTTTTTTATATTAGATGACATTCAGTTCAAGAACTCGGGCATTTATCCTCTTCTCATTATTCTCAACGTCAATTTCTGTCCACCAGTGAATTTATCCAGTATTTCTAGCAACCACAATTCTCAGTGAATCAGGCTTTTAATTTCGGAAATCTTCAATGTCCATCTTTAAATTCAGAGGCAAAATATCTTCCGGCCTCCATGGTTCAGCATCCTCCCTCAAAACTTGAGATGATATCTCCTCTGGGCCCACTAGTCAATGTTTTGGTCAGTATACGTCAATTATATCTCAGTGTTGTCTCTGATTACCTCATCCTCTTCTCTTTTATCTCTTCCGAGTTTAATTGCATTTCATGTATCGTTCTTTCTTATGTAAACATTTCGGATTTTGGTGAAAATAAGTCTACAACAATTTTCTTTATAATATTATTTCTTCTACATTATATTCTACATACAGTTTACTTATATAAACTTCAATTGCCAGTTGATTTTTGCCTTCTCCCTCTAATTTTCTATCTTTCATTCTTTCACGCTTCTCTCATTATCATTAGGATTTCAGTGTATTACTTTTTGGTTTCTTCAATTCGATAGTGAGTTTCTGGGTTGAAATGGTTTGTATATTCAATAAATATAATGGTATATTTTTTTATATAATCATACAGCACGTGTGTGTGTGTGTGTGTGTGTTACACTGCCTGAGGCGAACAGTTCCCAGCAGTCAGAGGCACCACTCTAGGCACTGCTTAAACAACTGCTCACTTGTACTGTTCCGCGTAAATGATTTGTTTACGAATTTGCGTTGATGCAAAGTGACGTTAGGAAAATCCGAAAAAAAGTCAAATATGTACATGGAATGGTAGTTTCTGCTGCCAATACATTGTATAGAGAAATATCATTGGAGATATATATATATATATATATATATATATATATATATATATATATATATATATATATATATATATATATATATATATATATATATATATATATATATATACCCCGCTTCGGTGGGAAACGGTCGACGTGTTGAAAGAAAGAAATATATATATATATATATATATATATATATATATATATATATATATATATATATATATATATATATATTTACTTAAGCCATTTTAATCTTCTAATTATATACATTTGTTAACAAGTGCAGTGATGATAATGATGATGATGATGATAATGATGATGATGATGATGATAATGATGATGAGGATGATGATGATAATGATGATGATGATGATGATGATGATAATGATGATGATGATGATAATGATGATAATGATGATGATGATGATAATGATGATGAAAATGATGATGATGATGATGATAATGATGATGATAATGATGATGATGATAATGATGATGATGATGATGATGATAATGATGATGATGAGGAGGAGGAGGTGAAGAAGCACTGTTGATCATAAGGATGATGATAATGATAATTGCGGCTATAATGACGATGGTGATGACAGTGATGGTGATGACAGTGATGGTGATGACAGTGATGGTGATGACAGTGATGGTGATGACAGTGATGGTGATGACAGTGATGGTGATGATAAATGAGGTGCGGAGGAGGATAAGTGATGATGGATTACGAGTGAATATGACAGTGAATGATAATGACCATGCTGCTGCTGCTGATGATGATGACAGTAATAGAGATGAAGATGATGATAATGTTGATGATGATAATGATGAGGCGATGAATAAGTCTTGAGTGGCTGTAGTTCTGCTGTGCTCTCTTTCAGATCTTCTTTTAAGGTCGCTCTTATTTATGACTCTCGTTACTGACTGGAAACTCTTGAAAAGTGTACCATTTAAGACCTCGGAAAGAGGGAGGGAGGGAGGGAAGGAGGGGAATGAGAGAGAGAAAGAGATGAAATGAGGGAGGAAGAGAGATAGAGAGAACTGGTGAAAAACGGGGGGAGGGAAAGATAGACGGAATGAGACAGCAACTAAAGAGAAAGATAAAGATATGTGGATTTATAATACGTACGTGGGATTACGTAGGAGTACGTAGGAGTACATGAAAGTACATAGAAAAGACAGATAACGGAGGCTTTGGAATTCCCGACCGAGTCTATCTACTGAGTAGAACTATCTACTTCTGCCTAGATTAAGGACTATCGTGTATTATCTAGTCGTGTGAGACACGGATTGAAAATGAGGGAGAAGGAAGAGGAGGATAAGAGGGAAGGATTATAGTGAAGGCGGCACCATCTACACCAGCAACGGTAACACGTCAAGGTAGGATGCATGACCTAAGTCTGCAGCCATACTGAAGGTCACACTGGCAACACCAACAAACTTTGTATACCCAGGCAGGAGACATGACATAACCCGGCAGCCATATTGCTCTGAGGTGTGTCCATGGCTCTGAAGACATAGTTGGTGATGTCTTAATTATTGTAACAACATTGTGTGGGAGGGAAAGTTATCAGGATGTTGGAGTCTGGTATCAGAGGGCGAGGTGTGTGTGTGTGTGTGTGTGTGTGTGTGTGTGTGGGTGTGTGTGTGGGTGTGTGTGTGGGTGTGTGTGTGGGTGTGTGTGTGTGTTTGTGTGTGTGGGTGTGTTCTTACGTGTGTGGGTGTATGTGTGTCTGTGTGAGTATTAATGTTATTAGTCTCTCTCTGGCTTTCGGTGTGTTAGTGTTAGATTTGTCTTGTTAGATTTTTAGATTTAGACGCAAATTGATCGTTGGTGTTTATTATCGGTGTTTTTTCTCCTCTGAATGGTGATTTTTTTAAAAAAGAAATGCAACCAAAGCCGACTGTGCCTCTACTGTTTAAAATGTATATATATATCCACTGAAGTTTTCATGGCAAAATATAAGTGTTTCAATGTCGTGTTTCTTCTCTCCTTGGTAATATATATATATATATATATATATATATATATATATATATATATATATATATATATATATATATATATATATATATATATATATATATATATATAGTAGTATATTTATTTACTAGGTGGCAGAAAATATTACGCTTTTCCAGTGTCCTAATTTGTGGTATTTTAAGCGACCTTTTCAACTTGTTTATGAAGGAGATGTTTGATGTTAGCTTCTAGCGGCATGACTGAACTTTTAATACTGCAGATGTTAGTGTAAGATATTGTGCAGGCGTATTATACACCGTGCAGCATGCCAGAGAAAATACCTAGTTATTCTAGTGTGTCTTATAAATGAAAAGGAGTTATGCCTCGGATAGAAAAAAAAGTAACTTCCAGGCAAGAGTATATTTTTTTTGTAATTTCAGTTAAGGTTCTTTTTTCCCCTCTGGTGTAATGTAACTGAATGGATTACATTACGTGGGAGGTTGGCAAGGCTAGGATGTGTCATTTTATCCATAAATTTAATTGTTGAGAGATAATATACATAATATTTAGAATTATATTAATTCATGTTTAATATGTAAGATGAGTTTTTAGCATGTTAATATATCGTAGTGTTTGGTCTACTGAATAACACTCACTCGCGCATATATATATATATATATATATATATATATATATATGCAAGACAACCACTATGAAAAATAGAGGAATTCAAGCGCTTTCGTACTACTCACATTATCAAGGAACTATAAAAGGAAACATGACAAGAGGACTTATATAAGGGGCAAGACTACACTCACAGTCACATCACACTAACAAAGACTCACTCACAGTAGCGTAACATCTCACGACTCTGTGAAGAGGAAAAACAAGAAAGGACCTGAAACTCTTCCCAAGAATTAAGATTAGTCCAATTTATCATTAAATTCTTCCCAAATTTTATTAATTATAAAAGAATCCAATTTATATAAACCAAAAGAAATATTCATATTATTTTCAAAACTGCTTTTAATGAAACATGATTCTATTATATTCCTCTCAACCATGGACTTGCTTGATACAACCTTCTCAGCATTTTGAAAATCAATTGATGGTTAAAGTCTCCACATGAATAAATAGAGCATTAGAATCTTGTCCAGTTCTAATGCTATATTTATGTTGTTTTAATCTTAGTTCAAGACTTTTACCAGTTTGACCATAATAAACTTTATCGCATATTTTACAGGGAATCTTATAGACACATCCGTCAGCATTTTGGGGAATTTTTTATCAAAAGTCTTTTTACTGTATCAAGATTTTTAAATACAACTTTGATATTAAAATTCTTAAGAAAGGAAGGCATATCAACCAAGTTTTCATGGTAAGGAGAACCAACATATTTTTGGTTGAATAAGGTTGGTTGTCCCTTTGGGATTGTAAAAGTATTCCTAGCTATTTTAAAAGATTTATCAATTATGTTTCTTGGGTATTTTAAATCATTAGCTATTTCATAAATTTTAGAGATTTCTTCATCTATGAACTCTGACTACAAATACGTAAAGCTCTCAAAACATTGAAGAAAAAACCGACACTTTAACTCTATCTTGATGTGAAGAGTAATAGTGTACATAGGAACAATTATTTGTAGGTTTTCTGTAAATTTTAAATTTAAAATCAATGTTACCCTTAATAATAAAAACATCTAGGAAGGGCAATGAGTTATTTAATTCGAATTCAACAGTAAAATTTATAGAATGAGCTAAGCTATTTAATTTAACAAGGAAATGGTTTATGTCTACATTCTTAGGCATAAGGCACAAAATATCATCAACATATCTATACCACTTAGCTCTATTACTCTTCACATCAAGATAGAGTTAAAGTGTCGGTTTTTTCTTCAATGTTTTTGAGAGCTTTACGTATTTGTAGTCCAGAGTTCATAGATGAAGAAATCTCTAAAATTTATGAAATAGCTAATGATTTAAAATACCCAAGAAACATAATTGATAAATCTTTTAAAATAGCTAGGAATACTTTTTACAATCCCAAAAGGGACAACCAACCTTATTCAACCAAAAATATGTTGGTTCTCCCTTACCATGAAAACTTGGTTGATATGCCTTCCTTTCTTAAGAATTTTAATATCAAAGTTGTATTTAAAAATCTTGATACAGTAAAAGACTTTTGATAAAAAATTCCCCAAAATGCTGACGGATGTGTCTATAAGATTCCCTGTAAAATATGCGATAAAGTTTATTATGGTCAAACTGGTAAAAGTCTTGAACTAAGATTAAAACAACATAAATATAGCATTAGAACTGGACAAGATTCTAATGCTCTATTTATTCATGTGAGAGACTTTAACCATCCAATTGATTTTCAAAATGCTGAGAAGGTTGTATCAAGCAAGTCCATGGTTGAGAGGAATATAATAGAATCATGTTTCATTAAAAGCAGTTTTGAAAATAATATGAATATTTCTTTTGGTTTATATAAATTGGATTCTTTTATAATTAATAAAATTTGGGAAGAATTTAATGATAAATTGGACTAATCTTAATTCTTGGGAAGAGTTTCAGGTCCTTTCTTGTTTTTCCTCTTCACAGAGTCGTGAGATGTTACGCTACTGTGAGGTGTAGTCTTTGTTAGTGTGATGTGACTGTGAGGTGTAGTCTTGCCCTTATATAAGTCCTCTTGTCATGTTTCCTTTATAGTTCCTTGATAATGTGAGTAGTCACGAAAGCGCTTGGAATTCCTCTATTTTTTCATAGTGGTTGTCTTGCATATTCTGATATCACCTGATTACTGTGATCTTTTGCATAATTTTATATATATATATATATATATATATATATATATATATATATATATATATATATATATATATATATATATATATATATTGCTTTTTAAATTTTGCTCCTACTTCTATATTTACTACTATTATATATTAGTACTAAGAGTTTACGTTTATCAAAACAAACAGTTGAATTAAAAATTAAAATTTACCCTTCGTAAATTCTCCTCGTTCTTCAGTAATTATTCATTCCGTCTTTGTTGTAAGTTTTTCATTGACAGTTTCGCAATACCTTTCACCTGGTATACTCAAGAATTTTATTCCCCGCATGAGCCTTACAAAGAGGATTCACTTATTCTCTCTGCCATTCCTCCATTGTATTTCTCTCTTTATTACACACGTTGAACAAACGCAGAAACATTTCCAACACTTTATGTTCACAGGCTTTCAGCTTTTCAGGTTTTATTCTTCTCTACGATCTCTGCTTTTTCCCCTCGTACCACGTTTCCACTGGACCTCTCCTTCACTCTCCTGGCTCCTTCTACTTAGCCACTCATTTTCCTTCTTCCCTCGTGCGTATTTCCACCTCAATTTTATCATCTTCATCGACATCTTAATGTATTCTCTCCATCTCTCTTCCAACTTTATCTCTTTATCTAGTATCTCACCATTCTCATCTCAAGAAACAAGTTCATTTGTTTCCTGATGTTGTTCATTGTGTAAATCTCTTATTTTCTCTCGTTCTCAGCAAACTTTCTGGACAATATTTCATTCGTTCTTCGATTTTTTCCTTATTTTTGCTTCTCCTTCTCCACTATCTTTACCTTTTTTTCCCTCACATACTTCAGTTTATAGTTCACGTTGCTAAATTCGACTCATCTATTAACAATTCTCTCTTATCTCCCCTTTTCATCCCATCATTTCACAAACTATTCTCTTCTCTCCTGCATTCGCCCTCGTGTAAGCAGGAGACACTGTTGACACAGACCCGTGTCAAAAAATACATCTGACATACACACCCGTGTCTTCTGACACGGGTGTGTCCTGTTTACGGGAAAGTAAACCACCACAAGCTAGTTAATGCCTTTGGTTTGTTGGTCGGTTTATAAAGTTTAAAGTCTGTCGATTACACGAGGATCATTAATGCTACGTGTCACCTGTTCACCACCAGTCAACAAAATTTTAATACCTACGGATCCGAATAGCGTACTGCCTACAGTTTGGAAGGGAAGGCACACGTTTCTTAAAAAAAAATTGGACAGCATTTCACTCTGGTATTTATCAGTTATTCTAAGAACTTGGTCAATCTTTAACTGAGCGAAACGTTAACCCCGAAAAAGCTTGTTTTGCAACGTGTGCTTTCTTCTCCAGCACAGCTTCGGAAATGACCTTAGGAAAGACGAATAATTAAATGGGAAAAAAGAAAAAAATCAGTAGATCAGATTAAATTAGTGAGACTCAACTAACAGCATTGCTACGACTACCACAATCACCACTACTACTATTACTATTACGATTTTTATACCACCGCTACTACCACTACTACTATGACTACTACTACTACTGCTGCTACTATTATTATTACTATTACTACTACCAATGTTACTATTACTACTACGACCAATACTGTTGATCAGCAATCATTATTATAACAATAGCAACATTAACAATAACAACAGGACCCATCATGCACTTGGATAAGAATAGAGTTCAGAACACTCAGAGACGGACAGTATAAGTAGTAACTCCAGATTCCAAGAACTACTAAACGAGGCACACAATACCTTGAAGTCTTACTGCGTCACCTGGGGTCACCAAAGGCGGAGTAGCCTGCCTCTCTTGATTTCAAAGGAGGGAGTATCGAGCCTCCATCACACCTGGCGCTGAATGACCCACACGGTTTCAGCGCTTCACATAATGTGGCAGAAAACGTATGTTTTTTGTTTTGGTTAAGATAGTCATGTTTAATGTTAGGTGAAGTAGAATCTGGGAGGCTGTGCCACTCTTTAAAACAAAATGTATTTTGGTGTACAAATTTATTTATATTTCTTATGTGTATTTATTATCGTGGAGAATAAATACAAGTAACGAGAGTTAGCCTTGCGATTCGATACAAGTTCAGAAGGGATTATCCTGTTGGAAGGGTCGCCGACACCAAGCAGTCTCCCTCCCGTGAGTGATACCCTC
>WNWK01001900.1:82500-132500 GCA_009830355.1 Cherax destructor | reverse complement strand
ATATATATATATATATATATATAAAATTGTAAAAGTTACGAAATATATACGAGGGTAAATTAAAAATTCCGGAAGCTTTATCAGCAAGCTATAATTTGCTACCTATCTCCCACCGAGGTTGAGTGACCCGAGAAACAAAGAAACACATTCATCATTCGTTCAATATCTGTCTTGCCAAAAGTGCACAGATAACGCAGTTCAGATGACCAACCGAGTTGCTGCATCCGGACCCTCCCTCAGAGTGCAGGTACTCTACCTCCGGACCCTCCCTCAGAGTGCAGGTACTCTACCTCCGGACCCTCCCTCAGAGTGCAGGTACTCTACCTCCGGACCCTCCCTCAGAGTGCAGGTACTCTACCTCCGGACCCTCCCTCAGAGTGCAGGTACTCTACCTCCGGACCCTCCCTCAGAGTGCAGGTACTCTACCTCCGGACCCTCCCTCAGAGTGCAGGTACTCTACCTCCGGACCCTCCCTCAGAGTGCAGGTACTCTACCTCCGGACCCTCCTCAGAGTGCAGGTACTCTACCTCCGGACCCTCCCTCAGAGTGCAGGTACTCTACCTCCGGACCCTCCCTCAGAGTGCAGGTACTCTACCTCCGGACCCTCCCTCAGAGTGCAGGTACTCTACCTCCGGACCCTCCCTCAGAGTGCAGGTACTCTACCTCCGGACCCTCCCTCAGAGTGCAGGTACTCTACCTCCGGACCCTCCCTCAGAGTGCAGGTACTCTACCTCCGGACCCTCCCTCAGAGTGCAGGTACTCTACCTCCGGATAACCAGGTTTATACGTTCCTTTGATAAATGTTACTTTGGCCACACTCCAGCAGGTTGTCAAATATAAAAAAAACACTTGTCTCCACTTGTTTCTATCTAACAAAAGCTCGCACAAGCCTGTTGGATGTACAAGCCCCTCGCACGCAAATTAAATTTTAAACCCCCCATCCCTCTCTTTCCGTCTCTCCTTGGGACGACCACCTACCCATCCTTTCTTCTAGTCATCCTATTCTGCTCCTTCCTCTATTATGCCTAAACTACTTCACTAACTTCTCCTCAGCCCTCCGAAGTACACTTTTTGCAATCCCACATCTCTTCTCCGAGCTCAGAATTTCCGCATAATTTTCAAATAACCCATTCTTCTCTAAGACATCTCCGGGCGTCTCTTCGCATCAACATTTCAAACCCATGTTTCACATATAGAAGTGTTGGTACCACTATACTTTTATACATTCCCCTTCTTTGATTCCCTAGATGAACTTCTTACTTTCCACAGATGCCTCTGTGCACCACCCACCTTTTTTTCTTTCTGTGGCTCATCACGTCTTTCATTGCCCCATCTGCCGACAAGTCCACTCCCAAATATCCGAAAACATTCATTTCCTCCATACTCTCTCTCCCTTCAATCTGATATCCAATCTTCCATTGCCAAGAATTTTTGTTACCCTCTTCACCTTGCTCTTTTCTATATTCACTTTTAATTTCCCTCCTTTTACATACCCTCCCAAATTACTCCACCAATCATTGCAACTTCTCTTCGGAATCGTCAGAGTGAACTGTCGGTATCTATCTGTATATATATATATATATATATATATATATATATATATATATATAAGGGTGTTGGGGAGAGAAGTGGGATTAAATTATGGGGAATTAAAAACAAAATGGGAGTTGACACAGTTACTTTTTGCTGATGATACTGTGCTTATGGGAGATTCTAAAGAAAAGTTGCAAAGGTTAGTGGACGAGTTTGGGAGGGTGTGTAAAGGTAGAAAGTTGAAAGTGAACATAGATAAAAGTAAGGTGATGAGGGTATCAAACGATTTAAATAAGAAAAATTGGATATCACATTGGAGAGAGGGATTATGGAAGAAGTAAATGTTTTCAGATATTTGGGAGTTGACTTGTCAACAGATGGGTTTATGAAGGATGAGGTTAACCATAGAATTGATGAAGGAAAAAAGGTGAGTGGTGCTTTGAGATATCTGTGGAGACAAAAAACGTTATCCATGGAGGCAAAGAAGGGAATGTACGAAAGTATAGTGGTACCAACACTCTTATATGGGTGTGAAGCATGGGTTGCAAATGCGAGGAGGAGGCTGGAGGCAGTGGAGATGTCCTGTCTAAGGGCAATGTGTGGTGTAAATATTATGCAGAGTATTCACAGTGTGGAAATTAGGAGGAGGTGTGGAGTTACTAAAAGTATTTGTCAGAGGGCTGAAGAGGGGTTGTTGAGGTGGTTTGGTCATTTAGAGAGAATGGATCAAAGTAGAATGACTTGTAGAGCGTATAAATCTGTAGGGGAAGGAAGGCGGGGTAGGGGTCGTCCTCGAAAAGGTTGGAGGGAGAGGGTAAAGGAGGCTTTGTGGGCGAGGGGCTTGGACTTCCAGCAAGCATGTGTGAGCGTGTTAGATAGGAATGAATGGAGACGAATGGTTTTTGGGACATGACGATCTGTTGGAGTGTGAGCAGGGTAACATTTTGTGAAGGGATTCAGGGAAACCAGTTAATTGATTTAGTTGGACTTGAGTCCTGGAAATGGGAAGTACAATGCCTGCACTTTAAAGGAGGGGGTCTGGGATAGTGACAGTTGGGAGGGACTATTCTCAGCTGTCGTATCTGAGCTCCTCTGCAAAGACAGTGATTATGTATGAGTGAGGTGAAAGTGTTGAATGATGATGAAAGTATTCTCTTTTTGGGGATTTTCTTTCTTTTTGGGTCACCCTGCCTCGGTGGGAGACGGTCGACTTGTTGAAAAAAAATGTATATATATATATATATATATATATATATATATATATATATAAAATTTATGATTTATAAAAACGTATTATATAAGAGGAGCTTCTAGGGCAGTCTAGGGCAGACGAGGGATTTCATTGGTTTCTGAATATATTTTTCGAAGTACAAATCCTTACATTTCCAACAGTCTCATCTTTTATTTATTTCCGTTCAAAACAACTTAATTTCTTGGGCTGCATATTATTAAGAAGAAGAAGCCACAATACCGTGACTGGAACAACACACAAATAACCCACACATACGAAAGAGAAGCTTACAAACTCTCTCCTATGCGCGGATTATTTGTGAACGGCGTCATATTTCCTGTAACTCCAGGATTACACTCTAAATTAAAAGTTTATGTAGCTTAGTCCCCCCATAACTGAACATAAACTGTAATAAGTATAAGAGGATTATTGTGATCAGACTGAGCTAAGTCTTGAGCAAACAACCAGGGACATGAGTTTAACTCTGACGCTCTTCTCCGGGAGGGTCACTGCCTACGCTACTCAATGATTATCTTCGTGTACAGCTACTCACACGATCTGAAGACGTGAATGTTACTCAAGAGTACCTGTAACTCACTGGATCCCAAGTGTGTATATAAATATATATATATATATATATATATATATATATATATATATATATATATATATATATATATATATATATATATATATATATATATATATATACAAAATTACCATTTTTATGTGTATGCAAAGTCATACCTTTTCTGTTGTTCTTCTTTAGCGTAATTTAGTGATATATTTACATTTGTAAAGTAAATATAGTCGTTTCTTTATTTCCCACATACCATAGAATAGTTTGTCATCGTTGCTCTGTGTTTCACACATTACTTCTCTTTAATTAATACTTAGGAATCTATATTCTATATCATTCAACATTTATTATCTTCCAAAAAAAAAGAAATAATACGATCAACAAAAAAATTAGATTTTTATGTATATACTTTGTATTAAAAAGAATATTAATACACAGCTGTGTTTGCCGAACACGACGGAATAAAATATTTCATCACTGGTAATATTCAGCAGAAAATTAATATGCTTTTGATACATTATATTACTCCAGCAGGGCTTGAGAAAACATATTCTGGGCAGGAATGTCTGTAAAGTCCTCATTTCCCAACTCTTAAATTTAACCCTGCACTTAAGCCTAAAAATAAAATATAACTAAAAACATTTAAAATATTATATATATATATATATATATATATATATATATATATATATATATATATATATATATATATATATATAATGTATGTGATAAAGCTTACATTTTCCTGCAAAAATGCAGCATCTTCTTATATAAAAATGTGTAATGGCTTCCTGCTACAGCTTTTATAATTTATAAATCTCTCGCTATTCTAAAAAAAAACTTATTCAGTGTCTCTTAAAAATATATGTAGTGGATTGTTAGTGTTATAACTACTGTGTGTGTGTGTGTGTGTGTGTGTGTGTGTGTTCTTACGTGTGTGTGTGGGTGTTCTTACGTGTGTGTGTGTATGTGTGTGTGTGTGTGTGTGTGTGTGTGTGTGTTAGTCTGATCTTTATAGAGATGAATATTCATGATGCTGGTTTATATTTAGATCTGTTTCCACCGTCGACTCCTTTAACAAAACAAATATCCCAGAGTTCAAAAATATAGGATCATTGATAATCCTGTGATATATATATATATATATATATATATATATATATATATATATATATATATATATATATATATATATATATATATATATATATATATATATATATATATATATATATATATATACAAGCATTTGTTTCCGTAAGAGATTATAAATATAAATCAGTCATTAGAGAATGTTTTAGCTGTGTATTTATATATTCCTTTATGTCTTGAAATATAGTTGCATTCTTAGAGTCAAGTTAATGATTGTTTGATCTTGGTTTTCCAAGGTTGTTCCTCTCAGTAGTTCTTCTCTCAACTCATGGTAACCCTCTTAACTGAGTGGCTGCAATTATCCTCAGACTATTACTTGAGTGTGTGTCATTATCCCCAGACTGTTGACTGAATGAATGGTATAGTATTACCCCTAGTTTATTTACTAAGTGATTTGTATAATCCCTAGACTTTTGACTGAGTGACTGGTATTGTATTCAAAGTCTTTTGACTGAGAGGCTGGCACTGTCCGCAGACTTTTACAAGATAACTGGTCCAGACCAACTGAAATCTGATTTCTCCTTTGCCATGACTCTTCCCTATGTCTGTGTGTCTTGTTTTTAATCTCCTCGTTAATATCCTGTTACCCCCAATATTCCTGACGTTCCGGAACTGTTTCACTTCCTCCACAGGATGCCAGCTTCCCCTCTTCCCAATTGTACTCTCTCTCCACTCTCTCTTATCTCCTAGGAAGACCATATCCCCCCTCCTCTCCCTTCCTTTTTCCTACTCTTCCTTTCACCCCTCTCATCTCCGAGCTCCTCTCTCCATTACTACCCTTTCCCTCTCTACTAAATCTTGGCAGTCATCAGCCAGCAGTTTTCTCTAGCAGTAGTCTGATGGTCTTCCATATACTAGTTATACAAAGTAATCCAGCATACCACTGGAAATTATTTGTATATATATATTTTTATACATAGCATAAAAAGTATAATGTAAACCTGAACGCTAAATTAACTGACTTGTGTTATATGCTAAACAACATCTGTTTTTTGTATTATTAAACACCAAATGGAAGCTGAGATTATAATTACTGCAGTGTTCACGTGTTTCTCTTTTATAACTCAGGCGTCCTTATTTACAATATATATATCTGATATATATATATATATACATATATATATATATATATATATATATATATATATATATATATATATATATATATATATATATATATATATATATATACATATTATCAAGAAGTCACTTCTAAGTTTTATAAAGTGATGATCTCAGTTTCCAATGAAATTTAGAATAAGCTCTATGATTTACAAGAGTTTATTCTTTAAATCAGCATTACGTAAATAAGCCTTGTTATGTCGCTGCTCGATGCTCCTGCATGTAACTTGCTTAAGAATGAATCATATTTATTTTTACCTTCGATAATATTTGTCACTTCGAACTGTAATAATGGGAAAATAGTTTATCATTTTGTTCAGACACATTGTTGTATGGGAAGTATTGTTCGTCAGGTTGTTGGAATAGACCAGAAAACACCCCAAGGACCTCATTTATGAGTCGTTTCTGTCCAGGACCATGGTCACTCTAGTCTTAAATGGTGAGGTGATTAATGCTTACACTCTTTGTTTTTTTGGTATTTTTTTTGGCATATGTTATATCGTGGTGAATATCTCGTAACGGGGAGGGTAACTACACTGGTGAAAGAGACACAATTAAAGAGAGAATCTATATTGATATGTCTCGCCTGTGGACAGTTTTTTTTCAGTCAGTCAGGCCCTTTCTGTCATTGACGGGCGAAACGTCTCATTTAAGTTCCTCTCTGCAATTGTGTCTGTTTTACCAATTGTCGGCTTTACGCTGTTTGTATTGTACGCCATTTGTGTTCAGTATATACTATATATATATATATATATATATATATATATATATATATATATATATATATATATATATATATATATATATATATATATATATATATATAAAGGAAAAGTAAATACGATAATTGATCACATTCATGATGGGATATATCTGCTGTTATTTTGACTTGGTAGTCAAAATTGTTGTCGATAGTTGGTTAACTACCATCATAGTTTCAGGGAACACACACACACACACACACACACACACACACACACACACACACACACACACACACACACACAAACAAACAAACACACACACACACACATACACACTTCGGAGTCTGTGGAGACAAAGAACTTTGTCCATGGAAGCAAAGAGGGGAATGTATGAGAGTATAGTTATACCAACACTCCTATATGGGTGTGAAGCATGGGTGATGAATGTTGCAACGAGGAGAAGGCTGGAAGCAGTGGAGATGTCATGTCTGAGGTCAATGTGTGGTGTGAATATAATGCAGAGAATTCGGAGTTTGGAAATTAGGAGGAGGTGCGGGATTACCAAAACTATTATCCAGAGAGCTGAGGAGGGGTTATTGAGATGGTTTGGACATGTAGAGAGGATGGAAAAAAATAGAATGACTTCGAGAGTGTATAAATCTGTAGTG
This sequence comes from Cherax destructor, assembly GCA_009830355.1. Lineage (NCBI taxonomy): Eukaryota > Metazoa > Arthropoda > Malacostraca > Decapoda > Parastacidae > Cherax > Cherax destructor. Next base: position 125,510 of record WNWK01001900.1, on the reverse strand, counting down.
GAAGGAAGGCGGGGTAGGGGTCGGCCTAGGAAAAGTTGGAAGGAGGAATTAAAGGAGGTTTTGTGAGCGAGAGGCTTGGACTTCCAGCAAGCATGCATGAGCGTGTTAGATAGGAGCGAATGGAGACAAATTGTTTTTAGGACTTGACGTGCTGTTGGAGTGTAAGCAAGATAACATTTATGAAGGGATTCAAGGAAACCGGCAGGCCGGACTTGAGTCCTGGAGATGGGAAGTACAGTGTCTGCACTCTGAAGAAGGGGTGTTAATGTTGCAGTTTTATAACTGTAGTGTAAGCGCGCCTCTGGCAAGACAGTGATGTAGTGAATGATGATGAAAGTTTTTCTTTTTCTGGCCAACCTGCCTTGGTTCGAGACGGCCGATGTGTTAATAATAAAAAAATAATAAATTATCATTATTATTACTATTGTTACTATTATTTTCATCATTATTATTATTATTATTATTATTATTATTATTATTATTATTATTATTATTGTTATTATTATTATTATTATTATTATTATTATTATTATAATAATAATAATAATAATAATAATAATAATAATAATAATAATAATTCTCAGTGGAGATTTTGTCAGTAAGTCACTTGTATTATGTCTTCCAACATCAGCGACATTCAACAAATCTCTACTAACGCGTCACAATTTCGTGTGGTTGTCAACTTTGAACGAGAGTAAATCAACGAGACATGTTAGTTGCGTGACATCCACGCTCATCCACGCTCATCCACGCTCATCCACGCTCACATATTTTAAAGACCACGAACCTTAAGTAAAAGATTTGGCGTTTATTTCTACTGAGTCTTAAAAATTTCAGTTTCATGAGAGCATTGGCGAATTTTATGTATCTTTCTTTCTTTCAACACGTCGGCCGTTTCCCACAGAGGCAGGGTGGCCCAAAAGGAAAAACGAAAGTTTCTCCTTTTACAATTAGTAATATACACAGAAGAAGGGGTTACTAGCCCCTTGCTCCCGGCATTTTAATCGCCTCTTACGACACGCATGGCTTACGGAGGAAGAATTCTGTTCCACTTCCCCATGGAGATAAGAGGAAATAAGAACAAGAACTAGTAAGAAAATAGAAGAAAACCCAGAGGGGTGTGTATATATATGCTCGTACATGAATGTGTAGTGTGACCTAAGTGTAAGTAGAAGTAACAGGACATACCTGAAATCATGCATGTTTATGAGACAGAAAAAAGACACCAGCAATCCTACCATCATGTAAAACAATTACAGGCTTTCGTTTTACACTCACTTGGCAGGACGGTAGTACCTCCCTGGGTGGTTGCTGTCTACCAACCTACTACCTAGGAATTTTATGTATCTAATAATTAAAAAAAATCAGTGCTATTGGAAGACTTAAGGAAATTCTGAATTTTGGATTCTTGAAGGCCTAGTATTTTTAATATTTTTCACGTGTTATAAGACATTTGTTGACAATTACAATTTTTAAAGTTTCTCGCTTAAAGGCTTCGGTTTCTTAAAAAAACTTTAGTGTCTCTTAGGCTTAAATATTGTCATAATTTGTTTTTATGGTCCAATGCTTTTAAAGGCAAAATAATTTTGAGACCAAAATACTATTTAATTTAGAAATAGATAAATAATGAGAGATCGTGGAAATATACTAAAAACTTTGTTAATGATTTCTGATGACATGAATAAAACACGATAATCTAATTAATCCCACAAAAACTAAATCAGGCAAACTTATTCACTCCACAGTGTGAGCCCACACTCACACACACACATACACTCATACACACACACACACACACACACTCACACACACACACATACACACACACACACACACACATACACACACACACACACACACACACACACATACACACACTCACACACACACACACACACACACACACACACACACACATATATATATATACGCGCGCGCGCGTACAGAGTGTAGAGATATGCAACAAGAACAACCTGGCGGAAACACTATAACAACATACAAAATACTTAGAGGAAGTGTTAGAGAGGGGACAGGCTGTTTAAGAGGTGGGAAACGGGAACTGGAGAACACAAATCGAAGTTAACAACGGAAGTAAATCACAGGAATGTCAGGAAGCATTTTTTTTCAGTCTTAGGGTGATTGGGAAGTGGAATGATCTCAATGAGGAAGTGGTAGAGACAGACTCCTTAAATAGTTTTAAGAGCAGGTACGATGAGGCCCACGAGGCTACTACCACAAGGTAGTGAATCTAGCAGGTTAAGACCTGGGACCAGGATCTAAGAATCAATCCCTATTTATTCACCTATTTGCTACGACAGATTCATGATAAATTAGACACATATGTAACACTGGGTATTGTTATTCAGGGACTGATTGCATTGACTCCAGGCTGAGGGACTGATTACCTCAAACTCCTTCTGATCACTATTCTTCTTTGTACTATACTGATGAAGCCACTGTGTGGCGAAACGGTTCCACAGTAACGATACCCAAGTGTTGTACATGTGTCTAATTTATCATGATTCTCTGAACTATTTGTCTACACAGATGGGTGAGTTCACACACACATGCACATTTCTCATCTTAGAACTGAGGAGACTGAGCTATGAAGAGAGAATGACGTTGCTAAAAACCTGACAACTTTTAGGAAAGACAATACAATCCCTGAGCATGTTTACCAGCCTCAGAGAACGTCTTCTCACTGATCTTGAGGGGTACAGTCATCCCTCGGTATCTACGGGGGACTGGTTCCAGGACCCCCTGCGATACCAGAATCCGTGGACGCTCAAGTCCTTTATATAAAATTGCGTAGTATTTCCATATAACCTACGCACATTCTCCCGTATACTTTAAATCTATCTCTAGATTACTTGTATACTTAATACAATGTAAATGCTATATAAATAGCTGTTATACTAGGAATAATGATGACACTCGCTAAAACCCTGAGGACCTTCAAGCGTTGAAGGTCGAGGTTTCACAATTTCCAATGATACTTCCCACCAGACACACAGTGGCTTCCATCACCCCTCTACTCAGTGTGACACAGGGTAAAACTATTAAAGAATTCACTACAGCACCCCACTCAATCAAGAACACAGTCACAGGCGGGTCTCACATCCCTTGTGTCAGCGCGATGCGATCGCGTTGACACAAGGGATTTAAACAGTCAGTTCCTGGAACATAAATACGCTTACAGCAAACGCTAGCATATGTTTCCCTTCAGAGCCTGTTACATCAGCGGCTTCATGCATGGTTCTCAGTCTTGCGTTGATGGCCGACCACGAGTGATATGTCATATTCAATGTAATCCAGGGGAAACAAGTGGACATATCAAATGAATGGCGTTGAGCAGAATAAAATACCGATATGATGAAAAAAGAGACACGATTGCAACATAATATGATGTGTTTGCTGCTAGACAACGTCCACTCTTTGGGCGAAACCTCGTCAATAAAGGATTGTATTATGCTGCACTTGTGTCTCTACTTATCCACGTGGAGTGTATGCGACATGGTGCACCTCAACTCATGAACACACATCTCATGAACACACATCTCATGAACAGTTCACAGGAGCAGGTCAACGACGGCTGCTCGTGGTGTTAATACGTCACATTGTACAGACGAATGTACAGTTTTATTTTTGGTAAAATTTGTCACAAAACGCAAGATCACCTGACCGTAACCCTTCCGTCCAGACCTGACCTTAACCCTTCCGTCCAGACTTTACCGTAACCCTTCCATCCAGACCTGACCGTAACCCTTCCGTCCAGACCTGACCGTAACCCTTCCGTCCAGACCTGACCGTAACCCTTCCGTCCAGACCTGACCGTAACCCTTCCGTCCAGACCTGACCGTAGCCCTTCCGTCCAGACTTGACCGTAACCCTTTCGTCCAGACCTGACCGCAACCCTTCCGTCCAGACCTGACCGCAACCCTTCCCTCCAGACCTGACCGCAACCTTTTCATCCAGACCTGACCGCAACCTTTCCGTCCAGACCTGACCGTAACCCTTCCGTCCAGACCTGACCGTAACCCTTCCATCCAGACCTGACCATAACCCTTCCGTCCAGACCTAACCGTAACCCTTCCATCCAGACCTGACCGCAACCCTTCCATCCAGACCCGACCGCAACCCTTCCGTCCAGACCTAACCGTAACCCTTCCATATAGACCTGACTGTAACCCTTCCATCCAGACCTGACCGCAACCCTTCCATCCAGACATGACCGCAACCCTTCCGTCCAGACCTGACCGCAACCCTTCCATCCAGACCTGACCGTAACCCTTCCATCCAGACCTGACCGTAACCCTTCCATCCAGACCTGACCGTAACCCTTCCGTCCAGACCTGACCGTAACCCTTCCGTCCAGACCTGACCGTAACCCTTCCGTCCAGACCTGACCGTAACCCTTCCGTCCAGACCTGACCGTAACCCTTCCATCCAGACCTGACCGTAACCCTTCCATCCAGACTTGACCATAACCCTTCCATCCAGATCTGACTGTAACCCTTCCATCCAGACCTGACCGTAACCCTTCCATCCAGACCTGACTGTAACCCTTCCATCCAGACCTGACTGTAACCCTTCCATCCAGACCTGACCGTAACCCTTCCATCCAGACCTGACCGTAACCCTTCCTTCAAGACCTGACTGTAACCCTTCCATCCAGACCTGACCGTAACCCTTCCATCCAGACCTGACCGTAACCATTCCGTCCAGACCTGACCGTAACCCTTCCTCCCAGACCTGACAGTAACCCTTCCGTCAAGACCTGACCGTAACCCTTCCTTCCAGACCTGACCGTAACCCTTCCATCCAGACCTGACCGTAACCCTTCCTTCCAGACCTGACTGTAACCCTTCCATCCAGACCTGACCGTAACCCTTCCATCCAGACCTGACCGTAACCCTTCCTTCTAGACCTGACTGTAACCCTTCCATCCAGACCTGACCGTAACCCTTCCGTCCAGACCTGACCGTAACCCTTCCTTCCAGACCTGACCGTAACCCTTCCATCCAGACCTGACCGTAACCCTTCCGTTCAGACCTGACCGTAATCCTTCCTTCCAGACCTGACAGTAACCCTTCCGTCCAGACCTGACCGTAACCCTTCCTTCCAGACCTGACCGTAACCCTTCCGTCCAGACCTGACCATAACCCTTCCTTCCAGACCTGACTGTAACCCTTCCATCCAGACCTGACCGTTACCCTTCCTTCCAGACCTGACCGTAACCCTTCCTTCCAGACCTGAACGTAACCTTTCCTTCCAGACCTGACAGTAACCCTTCCATCTAGACCTGACCGTAACCCTTCCATCCAGACCTGACCGTAACCCTTCCGTCCAGACCTGACCGTAACCCTTCCTTCCAGACCTGACCGTAACCCTTCCATCCAGACCTGACCGTAACCCTTCCGTCCAGACCTGACCGTAACCCTTCCTTCCAGACCTGACAGTAATCCTTCCGTCCAGACCTGACCGTAACCCTTCCTTCCAGACCTGACTGTAACCCTTCCATCCAGACCTGACCATAACCCTTCCATCCAGACCTGACCATAACCCTTCCATCCAGACCTGACTGCAACCCTTCCATCCAGACCTGACCGTAACCCTTCCGTCCAGACCTGACCGTAACCCTTCCGTCCAGACCTGACCGTAACCCTTCCCTCCAGACCTGACCATAACCCTTCCATCCAGACCTGACCGTAACCCTTCCATCCAGACCTGACCATAACCCTTCCATCCAGACCTGACTGTAACCCTTCCATCCAGACCTGACCGTAACCCTTCCATCCAGACCTGACTGTAACCCTTTCATCCAGACCTGACTGTAACCCTTCCGTCCAGACCTGACCGTAACCCTTCCATCCAGACCTCACCGTAACCCTTCCTTCCAGACCTGACTGTAACCCTTCCATCCAGACCTGACCGTAACCCTTCCATCCAAACCTGACCGTAACCCTTCCGTCCAGACCTGACCGTAACCCTTCCTTCCAGACCTGACCGTAACCCTTCCATCCAGAACTGACCGCAACCCTTCCGTCCAGACCTGACCGCAACCCTTCCATCCAGACCTGACCGTAACCCTTCCATCCAGACCTGACCGCAACCCTTCCATCCAGACCTGACCGTAACCCTTCCGTCCAGACCTGACCGTAACCCTTCCTTCCAGACCTGACAGTAACACTTCCGTCCAGACCTGACCGTAACCCTTCCTTCCAGACCTGACTGTAACCCTTCCATCCAGACCTGACCGCAACCCTTCCATCCAGACCTGACCGTAACCTTTCCGTCCAGACCTGACCGTAACCCTTCCTTCCAGACCTGACTGTAACCCTTCCATCCAGACCTGACCGCAACCCTTCCATCCAGACCTGACCCATCATTATCTCACCTTCGAGGCCAGACACCTCACCTGCACATTCTCCTATCACCTGATTTGTATATCTTTCAGCATTTTAAATATATATATATATATATATATATATATATATATATATATATATATATATATATATATATATATATATATATATATATATATATATATATATATTTTTATTATTAACACATCGGCCGATTCCACCAAGGCAGGGTGGCCCGAAAAAGAAAAACTTTCATCATCACTCACCCATCACTGTCTTGCCAGAGGGTGCTTTACACTACAGTTATAAAACTGCAACATTAACACCCTCCTTCAGAGTGCCGGCACTGTACTTCCCATCTCCAGAACTCAAGTCCGGCCTGCCGGTTTCCTGAATCCTCACAAATGTTACCTTGCTCACACTCCAACAGCACGTCAAGTATTAAAACCATATGCCTCCATTCACTCCTATCAAACACGCTCACACATGCTTGCTGGAAGTCCAAGCCCTCGCACACAAAACTTCCTTTACCCTCCCTCCAACCTTTCCTAGGCCGACCCCTACCCCGCCTTCCTCCACTACAGATTTATACACTCTCGAAGTCACTCTGTAACGTTCCATTCTCTCTACATGTCCAAACCACCTCAACAACCCTCTTCAGCTCTCTGGACAATCGTTTTGGTAATCCCGCACCTCCTCCTAATTTCCAAACTCCGAATTCTCTGCATTATATTCACACCACACATTGACCTCAGACATGACATCTCCACTGCCTCCAGCCTTCTCCTCGTTGCAACATTCATCACCCATGCTTCACACCCATATAAGAGCGTTGGTATAAGTATACTCTCATACATTCCCTCTTTACTTCCATGGACAAGGTTCTTTGTCTCCACAGACTCCGAAGTGCTCCACTCACCCTTTTCCCTCATCAATTCTATGATTCACCACATCCTTCATAGACCCATCCGCCGACATGTCCACTCCCAAATATCTGAATACATTCACCTCCTCCATACTCTCTCCCCCCAATCTGATATCCAATCTTTCGTCACCTATTCTTTTTGTTATCCTCATCACCTTACTCTTTCCTATATTCACTTTCAATTTTCTTCTTTACACACCCTACCAAATTCATCCACCAACCTCTGCAACTTCTCTTCAGAATCTCCCAAAAGCACAGTGTCATCAGCAAAAAGCAACTGTGACAACTCCCACTTTGTATTTGCTTTTTATCTTTTAGCCCAACACCTCTTGCCAAGACCCTCGCATTCACTTCTCTTACAACCCTATCTATAAATATATTGAACAACCACGGTGACATCACACATCCTTGTCAAAGGCCCACTTTTACTGGGAAATAGTCCCCTTCCTCCTACACACTCTAACCTGAGCCTCACTATCCTCATAAAAACTCTTCACTGCTTTCAGTAACCTTCCTCTTATTCCATACACCTGCAACATCTGCCACATTGCCTCCCTATCTACCCTATCATACGCCTTTTCCAAATCCATAAATGCCACAAAAACATCTTTACCCTTATCCAAATACTGTTCACCTATATGTTTCACTGTAAACACTTGGTCTACACACCCCTACCTTTCCTAAAGCCCCTTGTTCATCTGCTATCCTGCTTTCTGTCTTACTCTTAATTCTTTCAATAATAACTCTACCATACACTTTACCAGGTACACTCAACAGACTTATTCCCCTATAATTTTTGCACTCTCTTTTGTCCCTTTGCCTTTATACAAAGGAACAATACACGCTCTCTGCCAATCCCTAGGTACCTTACCCTCTTCCATACATTTATTAAATAATAGCACCAACCACTCCAAAACTATATCCCCACCTGCTTTTAACATTTCTATCTTTATCCCATCAATCCCAGCTGCCTTACCCCTTTCATTCTACCCACTGCCTCACGAACTTCCCCACACCCACAACTGGCTCTTCCACACTCCTACAAGATGTTATTCCTCCTTGCCCTACACACGAAATCACAGCTTCCTGTCTTCATCAACATTTAACAACTCCTCAAAATATTCTCTCCATCTTCCCGATACCTCTAACTCTCCATTTAATAACTCTCCTCTCCTATTTTTAACTGTCAAATTCATTTGTTCTCTAGGCTTCCTCAACTTATTAATCTCATTCCAAAACTTTTTCTTATTTTCAACAAAATTTGCTGATAACATCTCACCCACTCTCTCATCTGCTCTCTTTTACATTGCTTCACCACTCTTTTAACCTCTCTTTTCTCTCCATATACTCTTCCTCCTTGCATCACTTATACTTTGTAAAAACCTCTCATATGCTAACTTTTCTCCCTTACTACTCTCTTTACATCATCATTCCACCAATCGATCATCTTCCCTCCCGCACCCACTCGCCTGTAACCACAAACTTCTGCTGAACACTCTAACACTACATTTTTAAATCTACCCCATACATTTTCGACCCCATTGCCTACACTCTCACTAGCCCATCTATCCTCCAATAGTTGTTTATATCTTACCCTAACTGTCTCCTCTTTTAGTTTATAAACCTTCACCTCTCTCTTACTTACTGATTCTATTTTCCTTGTATCCCATCTACCTTTTACTCCCACTGTAGCTATAACTAAAAGTGATCTGATATATCTGTAGCCCCTCTATAAACATGTACATCCTGAAGTCTACTCAACAGTCTTTTATCTACCAATACATAGTCCAACAAACTACTGTCATTACGCCCTACATCATATCTTGTATACTTATTTATCCTCTTTTTCTTAAAATATGTATTACCTATAACTAAACCCCTTTCTATACAAAGTTCAATCAAAGGGCTCCCATTATCATTTACACCTGGCACCCCAAACTTACCTACTACACCCTCTCTGCATGTTTCTCCCACTTTAGCATTTAGGTCCCCTACCACAATTACTCTCTCACTTGGTTCAAAAGTTCCTATACATTCGCTTAACATCTCCCAAAATCTCTCTCCTCCTCTACACTCCTCTCTTCTCCAGGTGCATACACGCTTATTATGACCCACTTTTCGCATCCGACCCTTATTTTAATCCACATAATCCTTGAATTTACACATTTATATTCCCTCTTTTCCTTCCATAACTGATCCTTCAACATTATTGCTACCCCTTCCTTAGCTCTAACTCTCTCAGATACTCCTGACTTAATCCCATTTATTTCTTCCCACTGAAACTCGCCTACCCCTTCAGCTTTGTTTCACTTAGGGCCAGGACATCCAACTTCTTTTCATTCATAACATCGGCAATCATCTCTTTCTTATCATCCGCACTACATCCACGCACATTCAGACAACCCAGTTTTATATATATATATATATATATATATATATATATATATATATATATATATATATATATATATATATATATATATATATATATATATATATATATATATATATATATAAAAATATATATATGATATATATATATATATAATATATATATATATATATATATATATATATATATATATATATATACATATATATATATATTTAAACGTATAAGAGAAACTTTTAGAAAGGACGAAACACACACACACACACACACACACACACACACACACACACACACACACACGCACATACAGTAGCGGCCAGTAAAGAGGCGGGGCCAGGAGCTATGACTCGACCCTTTCAACCACAACTAGGTGAGTACAGCTAGGTGAGTACACACACACTCACAGAGCTAAGGGGATTGTCCTACGAAGAAAGGTTAAGGGAAATCGGCCTGACGACACTAGAGGACAGGAGGGTTAGGGGAGACATGATAACGACATATAAAATACTGCGAGGAATAGATAAGGTGGACAGAGACAAGATGTTCCAGAGAGGGGACACAGAAACAAGGGGTCACAATTGGAAGTTGAAGACTCCTATGAGTCAAAGGGATGTTAGGAAGTATTTCTTCAGTCATAGAGTTGTCAGGAAGTGGAATAGTTTAGAGAGCGACGTAGTGGAGGCAGGAACCATACATAGTTTTAAGACTAGGTTTGATAAAGCTCATGGAGCAGGGAGAGAGAGGACCTAGTAGCAATCAGTGAAGAGGCGGGTCCAGGAGCTATGACTCGACCCCTGCAACCACAAATAGGTGAGTACAAATAGGTGAGTACACACTCACCCAGTGGTAAAGCTCTTGCTTCACGCACGGAGGGGCCGGGTTCAATTCCCGGTGGGGCAGAAACATTTCGAAGTGTTTCCTTACACACACATACACACACATACATACAACAGGCCTAGTGTCTAATTGACATGTGCCTAGGACAAAATGGTAACTAACTAACACACACACACTCTCACACACACACACACACACACACACACACACACACACACACACACACACACACACACACACACACACATAGTTTGGGAAGTGATGTAGTGGAGGCAGGATCCATTCATAGCTTTAAGAAGAGGTATGATAAAGCTCATGGCGCAGGGAGAGTGACCCAGTAGCGACCAGTGAAGAGGTAGGGCCAGGAGCTATGAATCGACCCTGCACCAAACGATGTAGTACACCCTCCACACAGACAATTACCCCCACTTTTCATCACATTTACAATTCCTCAAAATATTCCACACATCTACCCATACACCCAGCTCACCATCTACTAACTACTACTCTGTTTTAACTACAAATCATTCTTCCCTTATATATACTACATAATATATATATATATATATATATATATATATATATATATATATATATATATATATATATTAGAATAGAATAAACTTTCTTCAGGGAAAACTCAAGGTTCTCCCTGGAGCTGTTTGAATATTGTCTTCTCCTACCACCCCTTATATTCTATATTCTATGTACACTTTATTTAAGGTCAAAATACATTGACAAATATACAACGGTGGGCCGCGTGTCCAGAATGCTGCAGGCATTTTCCCTCTGGATCGCAACACTGAGTCTCTGAAAGAGGAAGCTGGCCGCCCTGTGATCCTTGGTTTCTATGATGAATTTTTCACCCAGCTCTTTCAGTAAATTTAGAGCACACTTGCCCCATGTTCCATGGGTCTCCGACCCTATTGGGGTGAAGTTAAAGGAAGGGGGGAAGGCCTTCGTATTTGCGTGTATATATATATATATATAAAGTGATTTAAAGCCAATAACAACACAGATTTTTAAGTCACTGTAAATTCTGCATGTTTGTAAATAATCATATTTTTAATAAAAATATAACTTGGTGATACTTTGCCAAAGTTTATCACTGATATTAAATAAGATTTACGTTTGCCTGTTATCTAGAAGGTTGTAAATGTGTGTCATGTTACTAAGTTATGCTGGTCATGTATAGCATACCTAGACGCACATAGACGAGCAGATATAAGCATAGACAGATGCGCAGAGACGTACTGACGCAAGCATCGTCAGAGACGCACGAATATACGCACTTTTAGACGCACACACACTCAGACGCGTCTGATCACTCTGTGCCCATTTTTAGATTATTATTTTTTTTTACTGAAGGAGGGAGGGAGGGGGAAGGTAAATAAATCAATGAATATATAAATAATCCAAAATGTAAATAAAACGAATTAATTTGATTTTAATTATTCCGGTCTGTGAGTCCTGGTCTGAAAACCTTGATCGCTAAATCTGGCACATTTATCACTAAAATATAGCACATTTAACGCTATGTCTAACGAGTTTATCGTTCACTCTAACATGTTCCTCGTTTAATATGACGGTAATCGCTAAATCTAGCTCGTTTACTGCTAAATCACTTAAAAATTTCAGTCATATAAGATGAAACACATAAGATCTGATAGTGTTGTTGCTGTTGCTAAAATTACTGCAGTTGATCCTTCTGCTGCTGTCAGTGCTGCAGTTGTTGTGGCCGCTGCTGCTGTAATTGCTGCAGTTGCTGTTATTATTGACATCATTGCTGCAGCTGCTGCTACTGCTGGTGCTGCTGCTACTGCTGGTGCTGCTACTACTGCTGCTGCTGCTGCTACTGCTGGTGCTGCTGCTACTGCTGGTGCTGCCGGTGAAGGTGGTGGTGCTGGTGGTGGTGCTGCTGCTGGTGCTGCTGCTGGTGCTGCAATTGATGCTGCTAGTGGTAGTGGTGTTTGGTGGTGGTGGTTGTGATTGATAGTGGTGGTAGTGATTGATGGTGGTGGTGGTGATTGTTGGTGGTGATTAGTGGTGGTGATTGGTGGTGGTGGTGGTGGTGATTGGTTGTGGTGGTGGTGATTGGTGGTAGTGGTGGTGATTGGCGGTGGTGGTGGTGGTGATTGGTGGTAGTGGTGGTGATTGGCGGTGGTGGTGGTGATTGGTGGTGGTGGTGGTATAGTGATTGGTGTGGTGGTGAAGATTGGTGATGGTGGTGGTAGTGATTGGTGGTGGTGGTGGTGATTGGTGGTAGTGGTAGTGATTAGCGGTGGTGGTAGTGCTGGTGGTGGTGCTTGTGGTGGTAGTGCTGGTTGTGGTGCTGCTGTCATTACTGCTTCTTTTGTTACTGCTGCTGCTGCTTGTGGTGGTGACTGTAATGCTGCTGTCACTGCTGCTGCTGCTGCTTATAGTGCTGGTTATGGTGATGGTGCTGTTGCTGCTGCTGTCACTGCTGCTTCTGCTACTGCTGCTGTCTCTCTGTTGTCGCTAGTGCTGCTTCTGTCACCGCTGCTGCTGCTAGTGCTGTTGCTGTCACTGCCGATGCTGCTAGTGCTGTTGCTCTCACTGCTACTGCTGCTGTTCTCATCGCTGTTACTCGCTATTGGTGCTGTTACTGCTGTAGTAACACCATTTCCTGTATCATATCCACCACAGTCTGTGAGACACAAAGCTGTGATAGTGACTCCAGATCTCTTACCCCTCCTACCTCTCTTTCTCTCCTTCAACAGTATAATAATCCGGATTTCTCCCTTCATACTGCATCAGGATTTAGTATATACGAATTAATTTACTGTTCAGTTTCTCGTGCCGAATTTCCTTCTCAGGATAAGTCTGAGATCTTCTTGCTATTTAAGTCAGGGTCTTGAATCCTTCCCCTTCGAGATAACAATCTGGAAACGACATCCATCTCTTGAATGTTTGTAGAAAATGACATAAAATATCTTCAAGATGATGAGTAAGACACATGTGCGACATCTGGGGGTCTTTATTGCTTAAACGTTTCGCCCACACGGTAGACTTCTTCAGTCAAATTCGGAGAATGGATTGTAGGCAGCAGAGGTACTAGGTAAAGATGATTTAATTAGTCCATCAACCTTGGAGAAATAGTTTGAGGTGGTCAGTCCCTCAGGCTGGGGATTGACTACCACGTTTCTCCATGGTTGATGGACTGATTACATCATCTTTACCTAGTCGCTTCTGCTGCCTACAATCCATTCTCCGAATTTGACTGAAGAAGCCTACCGTGTTGGCGAAACGTTTCTACAATACAGATACCCAACTATTGCACATGGGTCTTACTCATCCTCTTGAAGGTTAATGGCGTCGTTTAGGTTCTGCCCACAACAAATTCTGTAACTTCGTCAGGATCAGATGACTGCGTCTGTTGTTACTTCCCTGGGAGGAGTTGATAGTCTTGAAATTTGGGAATCTTGTCCGCTACAGGAGAGAACATTCCTCGTCACTTGGTCCTAAAGACGGACTTTAGTCTTTGGTAACCTTGGTTCTTGCTTTACCTGTGACCCTAAAAGATAATGTCTAGCTAAACAGTCATTAAAAACTTGTCTTTAAACACGACCTTCAGCCCTGTCTATGGTGTGTGTGTGTGGCCCAAACAGTGACTGTGGTTTCTAATTATTGGAAGTTGTGCCCTTTGCCACGGGTTGTGGCTCTTTAAAAAAAAAGTGAACCCGACCCCCCAAAAAAACTTGGAGGTTTGTCCGTTTGCATGACCTGTGTTCGTCAGTGTGGAGTGTTGACCTTACCTGATACTCCAGTCTTCCTTCCTGGTACTGTCTCCTAGCCCCACCCCCCTTATCCTCAAGAATAAAAGTCACAGTATTGTGGCTGGAATCATTCACAAATAGCCCACGCCTGAAGGATAAACTTCAGACGACGTTTCTGTCTACCCTGGTCCATTAACAGGGCATAACTAGTTAATGGTACAGGGTGAATCGACAACGTCATAGGAAGTTTGCCCCTAGAGAGCGTTGGTTAATAGTCAACACAACCTACCTGCTGGCTCAATCTTTCTTGATCTTTCTCTTTTATGACATTCAAAACATTATTCGCGTCGTTCTAAAAGCGAACGGACTTAAATTGAACGCAAGAACGGACCTAAAGAGAACGTGAGGACCTCCAAGACACACGTTTGTTGGTGAACGCCGACTGACTCGTTCCTTTCCCTCCCCACCTCCTAGTCGTTCTCTACTCCCAATTTCCTCCCGTTCTTGGGGCACTTGGCACTTGGAGGGTAGTTCGTGGCACCGACGGTACGGCTCCCCCTCCCACAGGTGTACCAGGTGGGGGCGCTCGGGGAAGCAAAGCAGGCAAAGGTGCAGGTGGCGGCGTCGGCCGCTATGGATACCGTGGAGTCAGCAACGCAGAGTCTTACGAAGTGACGTGGGAAGGTAAGCAGGTGCTTAGTTGACCTAGCATAGCCGTGTAGGCTTAGTCAAAACCGTTTAGACCGCCGCCAAATAGTGTAGACCGCTAAAAAAGTGTATAGGCAGCTTTTAACTAGCATAGACAGCTGCCAAACTACGTAGGCCGCCACCAAATAGTGTAGTCTGCCTTCAAATAGTATATAGGTCACTGCCAAATAGTTTAGACATCCACCAAATAATGTAGATCTCCGCAAATTTGTGTATGCTGCTCCAAAACTGTATAAAGAGCTTCATAACAGCTCAGGCCTATATAGGTCAGTGCCAAATATGGCAGGGCTCTGCGAAATTGCGTAGGCCGGTACCAACTAAATGCCTAGTTTTTAGCTTCAAATGTGAATTTTAATATGTAGATGAAGACCTTTTTTAGTAATAGCCTGAAATATAATTATAGACAACTAGACTGGGCGCACGCCCATTATAGATACGTTATAGCAATATTTATATTCATTTGGGAATTATTTTGATAAAAAAAACAGACATCCGAATTTATTCAGGATTTTGAATAGGTGTTAATTATTGATGGTAAGAGCAATTAGAGGTTTCTATATATGATTATACTAATGTTAGGAATTATAACAGGATAGATCAGTTGTGGTTCATAAGAAATTGTGACGATCAGATATTCGTTACAAGTCATTAGAACGACCATTCGTACGAACGATCATTTGTGGTTAATAAGAAATATGAACTCTAGCTCTCTCTCTCTCTCTCTCTCTCTCTCTCTCTTTTATAGAGTATTAGTTAATGTGAAGGATCAGTTGTGGAATTTAAGCTGACTATACAATGTTATATGAAGCGAAGCAAAGGTGATCCAAGTGTGACTGATGAATGAACATGACCACAACACAGAGAGGAACTTAGTGAGGAATTTAGTAAGGAGCTTATTGAGCAACTTATAGAGGAACATAGTGAGGAATTTAGTAAGGAGCTTATTGAGGAACTTAGGAACATAGTGAGGAATTTAGTAAGGAGCTTATTGAGCAACTTAGAGAGGATCTATTATTTATAAATGGTTTCAGTCACCGAGGATCTTTTAAACTTTGATTGCATAAATTAAAAAAAAATTACGATGGTTTCGAGGATACATAGATATTATTATTGGAATATAAAATATACATTTCGTAGATTTATTTTAATTCGGGTTAACCAAATAAATACGAACAATGGAGGTCTCTGTTGACTTATACTTGAATAATTCCTGTGGGGTAACTCATATATAACCCCCAGAGGGTGAACCATTGTATATATATAAAAGATTCCTTGATATAAATGGCTTTCAGCTGTCATTTATCTGCTTGGTCATTGTTCCACAGAGAAACTTAGAGCCGGGCTAGAAGCGTGGAGGTTAGGAATGGTACGTAAGTGAAAAAAAAATAGAACTTAGGAAGGACAGGTCAATAAAATGTTTAGAGATTAGAAATGGTAGGCAAATGAGAAGCTTAGAAGTTAGTGATGGTAGGAATGTGAGCAATGAGGGACAAATAAGGGGTTCAATAAACCGTAGAGAGAGAGAAAGAGAGAGGTGATAAATAGAAAGAATAATAAGAGTTACAAAGTGGCAAGACTCTCAGTGGGTAGAGGATAACAATGGTAATACATAGGCAAAACCAGTGATATATACGGAGAATCCTTCAGAAGGATTAGCAATTAAATATTGTTTTTATATAACTTCAAATGGTAAAGTGTATAGAAATATGTTTCTGAAGTATATACATCAAAACCATCAAACTGTTTCAGATCCATTAGTAAGGATGCAGCGTCAGAGGGGCTAACAGCTGTTGTCTTTTCCTCAGACATCGTGCTAGCCATGGAGTTGTCAGCCATGTGTTTCGGAGCTCTCCTGGCTCTCTGCATCGTCGCCTGCTGCGCCTACAAGATCTGCGGCCCAGCCGAGGAAGAGGACTGGGGCTCTCGATATTCCGTGCTCAAGCCTCCGCAGCCTCGCCTCGCTCCAGAGCTCCTGCGGGAGATTTACACACTACCTTCTGCCACTTCTTCCATCACTCGTTCGAGCAGCAAACCCCTGGCTGCAGCCACAGTGCCACCGACAGTCCAGCGGCAGACAGCGAAGGCAGCGGTGCCTGCCAGCGTGCGTATGGAGGGTCTGCCGCGAGAGACTTCGGTGAAAAGAGCCACAGCGCCAGAGGTAAGAGTGGCAAGTTATGGCCAGCTACCGAACGGCCGGCCAGGAGAGCCTCTACTTGATGATATTATTCCAGCCGCCCCACCTCGGCCCCAAACACCTCGCAGCGTTCGTTTATCGGCCAAGAAGTCTCCGCGGCTGTTGAACATCGGCTCAATCCTTGAAGGACGTCCCCGGCTGCTGACACTACCGTCCCTGTCGTCTTCAAGAGCGGCGAGGCAGCAGGCAGGTCGAGGAGCTGCCAACAGACTGGCAGAATATAACCAGACGAGCTCCACCCTGGATATAGCTCGTGCTGCTGCTGCAACCATTCCAAACCTGCACTACACTCACAGGTCACTCTCGGACCCTCACACAGCCGTCGTCTAGCAGCTCTTTAAGAGCCTCCTCCCTCCAAAGAAGTTATATAAAAGTTCCGCAACATCCTAGGTAGCTAACATAGGAGTGAATGTAGCAGTTAGCGGGTTTTTTTTTAAACCGCGTAACTGGTCAAGTGCTCAATCTATGGTGCTTACTGCACACCTCCCCGACACTCCACTGTATTCCAGCAACTATTCTGTACACGAATAGAATGTATTCTGTTCTGAGACTCGTGGATACTGACCATCTCAGTGGTGTGAACTGGGAATCTATCATCAGTTTGTTACTAAAACTAAGCCACTTTACCTCAGCCTGTTACCTTATGAGTGATAAGAGAAAAAAAAACGAAAATTTTATATTATTTGTTGAGGGTCTGGAGATATATTAACCGCGTACTCGACATATTCGGAAATATGTGAGTACTGACAAACAACACCGATGACTCTAGAGGCGATAGTTATTAACTGAAGAAGATTCCTATACCCATCTGTATGCAAACACAGAATTTAATACTGCATTTCAGCGTTTTATAACACACACAAACACACACACACACACACACACACACACACACACACACACACACATATATATATATATATATATATATATATATATATATATATATATATATATATATATATATATACATGTATACTTAATATGTGTATGTGTGCGTGTGTGTCTCTGCGTGATTCGGCAAGATATATTTTACTTTGCAGTGTTTATAACCTGATTACTTGAAATAATGTGGCGTAACTTTGATGACAGATGAGAATGCACTCTGAGGACCAAATAACTAAAGATATCAAGTATAACTGCTGATTTATTCGTCAGGGAGAATTTATGTGATGCAGGTGTTTGTCATGCAATGATCAGCCCCGTGATGGAGGTTAGGGTGTAGGTAGCCGTAAGAATCACTTCAGCCACAACTGCTGATTTACCTATAGAAACCAGTTTATTTCTTCGAGAGGTGTCCCATTGGTTTGTTTATAGTGTGTAAGTCGAGTGCAGAGGTCACTACTCGACCTGTTACGGGATACCTCGAGTGTAAGTCGAGTGCAGAGGTCAGTACTCGACCTGTTACGGGATACCTCGAGTGTAAGTCGAGTGCAGAGGTCCCTACTCGACCTGTTACGGGATACCTCGAGTATAAGTCGAGTGCAGAGGTCCCTACTCGACCTGTTACGGGATACCTCGAGTGTAAGTCGAGTGCAGAGGTCAGTACTCGACCTGTTACGGGATACCTCGAGTATAAGTCGAGTGCAGAGGTCCCTACACGACCTGTTACGGGATACCTCGAGTGTAAGTCGAGTGCAGAGGTCAGTACTCGACCTGTTACGGGATACCTCGAGTATAAGTCGAGTGCAGAGGTCACTACTCGGCCTGTTACGGGATACCTCGAGTGTAAGTCGAGTGCAGAGGTCACTACTCGGCCTGTTACGGGATACCTCGAGTATAAGTCGAGTGCAGAGGTCACTACTCGACCTGTTACGGGATACCTCGAGAATAAGTCGAGTGCAGAGGTAAAGTACTAATTCATTACAGAATGCTTCGAGAGTAGTGGTGAACTATCGACCTCAAAATACAGAAGCAGGCAAATACAACATGAATCAATGTATTTCCATCTGTTTCAAAACATGTTGCCGGAGATTTAAAGTATACATAAGGGAAGAGGGGACGGGGGTTATTGTTGAAATTTTTTGAGAGAATTATTTTTCATGAAAATAGGCTTGCAACTTTATTATAGCTTAATGGCTTTATACTGTTAACTGAAGACCTTCATAGAGTGTAAAGGCAACCAGAGTCATACACACAGAGGTTTCTGAAGTCCGTTGGGCATCAAAAGCCTGTGCATACTCACATGTGGTGGTGTACATATGCACACATGACGGTGTACACACACACCCGCGATTGTGTACACCTTCATGAAGCAACTACTGTTTATAAAAAAAACACTGCTCATAAAAAAACACATAGAATTAGAGAATAATTCCTAGTATCTTAGATGATCAGTGACATTTATAGATCCAACGTGTTCTCTGGTCGAAGCTCAATACCATACACATGTGAACTGTACACAGACATAGACTGACAACTTGTACATGGCTTCAGCTGAGACTTAGGGAGCAATTTCTTGTTGTGTCGTAAATGAACAGTTTTGACTAACTGCCAGATAGTTTCATTGTCCATTTTGTTCCAATTGTCGCCTCGACGGCTCCCTTAACTTAGGCATTCCTGTTATCTGTTATACTGGTTATTCGCCCCTGTGGCCCGGTCTCAGACCAGTCCTCTTAAATTAGAAAAAAATAATGTTACAGGGGCTGAGACCTTTTAAGAATCACAAAGGGGGAATATTGATAACCGTAACCATAATGTTAAGTACAAGTGTGTAAGGTTTGTTTATTATCATCTTGCGCCCTCGTGAGCATGGAATGGAGACTCAAAAATCGTACCAGAGTGCATAACGTTTAACAGGCTTCCATTCCACACTCATATGACAAGATGGTGATTCAGTTTTTCTTTAAACCGAGTGATAGGGAAGAGAATCTGGCGGCAACTGGAGAAAAAGGGCTGTGGGGGGGGGGGAAGGGAAATACGTAGACTTTGTTGTAGCTGAGAGATTAATGATCGTTAGTTCCATGTAGGAAATTACTGGCCCTTTTTTTTTATTTCCTTCCTCTGTAAACAACGATGTTTTGAATACTGTCACAGTACCGTGTCTGGGACAATACCGTGGTTGGAATAATGTTGTGGCTGGGACAATACCGTGGATGGAATAATTCCACGGCTGGAACGGTGTCACGGCTAGAACATTATCGTGGGTAGAATAATGACATGACTTGAACAATGCCGTGAGTTGAACAATACCGTCGCTGGAACAATGCAGTGGCTGGAACAATACCGTGATTTGAACAATGCCGTGGTTAGAACAATACCGTGACAGGAACAGTACCGTGACAGGAACAATACCGTGTCTGGAACAGTACCGTGGCAGGAACAATTCACAACAAATCAACAACTTTGAGATCAATTTCCAGGTTGTATTCCCAGTCTCTTGTGGCTCAATAAGGGTCCAGGAGAGACCGAGATGTGGTCTAAGCGACTTACCTCTGACTAGTGTGTTGCTCAGAATTCGGAAGGCCTAAGAAGATCCCATTTTCTTCTTGAGAAAAACCTCTTAAGAATATGAAGACTGCGATATTCCTAGCTAGTCTTAGTTCCTTGTGAGTTGACGTTGTGCTTTTCAGGTAGGGCTTGCCGACTTGGCCCATTTGTCAAGGTCTGAACTGCCAAAGCTATCACAAATTATATTGATTTTAATTGTGAATCGCGAAAATTAATTTTGGAAATGG
This sequence comes from Cherax destructor, assembly GCA_009830355.1. Lineage (NCBI taxonomy): Eukaryota > Metazoa > Arthropoda > Malacostraca > Decapoda > Parastacidae > Cherax > Cherax destructor. The sequence continues at coordinate 104,672 of WNWK01001900.1, read as the reverse complement.
GAATTAATAAAAAGGTGTATTGAGAGGATATATTAAATGGTCAGGATTATGCAATATTAGGACGAGAAAACAGCATATTGATGTTAGATTAGGCTGCTTAATAGAGCCTTTCTATGTAAATAAAAAAAGTAATGCATACTATGTATATTCTCATGAATAATGCCTGTGATTCCAATACAGAAAATTTTCGAAAATTCTCATTTGAGGGGAAATTCGGGTATTTTTTTATTTTGGACACTCTACCTGAAAAAGCACGACTTAAAGAAAAGAAATTTTTAGGAATGTACTTTTTCCTTTTTCCATGTGCTTATTTTCACGTTATATATATATATATATATATATATATATATATATATATATATATATATATATATATATATATATATATATATATATATATATATAATTATTGGAGAAATAGCTTTATTGTTTGTACTGGTGTAATGGTGTACAAGCCTTAATTAACGGAAACAATCTCCACGATGTGATATATATTGCAAACCTACAATGTTTACATGTAATTTTTTACTATTATTATCTACGTTAGATGACTCGATCATCCTCAAATAAACCAGAGTTTAAACACATCAAATTTGACGCCAACTATCCACTGCAAGGCAAACTGCCAGAGCAAATCTACTTTTTAACCAAAGATTTTTTTCTATGAATCAATTATATGACTGTTTTTTTTTCCTCCAAGATTCTATACACTTGAAACACATCCCTCAGTTTTTTTGATAAGTATTTCCCTGATTTAAAATTATTTTTTAATTATCCAGTTTCTCTCGCGTGATCTGATTATTTTTATATACAATTTTATATATTTGTATTATTCGTAAGGTAATATTTTGAAGAAAAAAAACATATTTTCTTCGAAAAAAAAGAAGTGAAGAAAAAGGTGAAGTAATAATGCTCAAACAATTGTGTGTGTGTGTGTGTATGTGTGTGTGTGTGTGTGTGTGTGTGTGTGTGTGCTGCTTTTATCTGTTTGTTTTCTTCTTTTTTACTGTTACATTTGTAAACTATTTCTATCATGTTGTAAACAATATCCCACTAGAGTGTAAACATTCATATGATTACATCAATGTTGATTTATGTAAATGTAATCCTCTTCTTAGCCTTAGAATGTGTGGTGTAATTTAAGGTAATCGTAGGGGATCAAGTAAATGTATTAGATAGAGTTTGTTGCATAATAAAAGCTATTTTACTAGCAAAGTTTTACTAGCAAAGTTTTACTAGCAAAGTTTCAAACTGTTGAAAATTGTCTCCTGTAAATATATAAGTAAATATAGATAAAACATGTGGTAAATAACTGTAAATGTTTTGGTAGAGGTTGTTTACAGTAGATCTGTCTATGTAGATTTTAGTGTTAATATCTTTTCAGAATAGGGAAAGAATACGTGAGAGAATACTACTGAGAATACTTGCTTCGTGTACACTGAACAAATTTTTAAAAGTGTGTGTTTACATGTGTGTCCTTAACTGTTTGTTTGTGCGTGTGTGTGTGAGTGTTTACGGGGGTAGTACCTGGTTATGGTATCAGTCGTAACCAATCTATCACGACGTACGGAAGACCCTGGTCGTTCTTCCTAGCACACACCCAACCATAAAATTCCTGGATATCTGTGGTATTATGGATCATCAGTGGTCAGTGTGGCAAACGATACGGTTTCAACCCTTCGCCTTCAGTACAAATCTGGAGGTCCACGGCGAGGTGTTGGGGATCACGCTAGAGTAGTAGGGAACTCACAGATCAATCATTAAGAGTTAAAGTGGCCTAGAAGAGCAGGAGGACTGCAACAAGGCGACCTCATAGTTCAGAGCTTACAAAATAAATTTTAAAAGATCTTAGTGAGGAGATAGAGGAAACTGAAGAAAAATAAAAAAAAAGTATGTGAATATGAGAACCTGAACAGTAGATGGCATCTCAAACATTAAGCTGTGAAATAAAATTATTAACAGCAGCTCTCGCGGAGGTGATAATAGCATAAACAATAACAAATGAAATATTTCCAAGAGGGTGTCAAATACCGAGGAGAGAAATATGAGACCTTGGTAGTGGAGTTTTGGAAAGCTTTAATTGGTAATACTTGCAGCGAGTTGAAATATCTGACTTTTAAAGTCAAACTTAATTACAATTAAATCAAGCGAAAAAGAAATGTCAGTCTAACATCCTGAAAAAATTGTAAATGTTTTGTCCCATCGACACTATACTCACATTTCCAGGGCCAGTTGTGTATACTTTTGTTCAGGTCAGGGTGATGAGCGTTATATTCACTTCCTGAACGCCACCAACATTAGAAATAAAGCCTTTAATGTTGGCTGACAGGATGCTGAAGGACTGGCTCCTCATGTGTTTGAGTAGATAGGTATGTAAGGTTCTTGCCACTGGAACATAGCACACAACCACCTGCTAATCATTATCACGAGCACAAGTACTTTCAACAGGACTGTAGTACCCGACCTTGATTTGTACCAGCTTATAGTGCAGTCAATTAGTTATCAAAGATGGTGAATAAAGTATTCACAAAAAAATAAGTTTATGGCTTGTCATATATTCCCACCACCTGAATCTATGAACAGTTATATACACTATGTACATTCTTCAGCAACAAGTTATCCCTAATAGTGGATAGAGTCTGGAGAAAGTACAAGAAAACAGGCTGCTACATTTATAGTACACCCATACAGAGAGACTGTTCTGGTGTGGTGTCAGTCAGCCCAGGCAGGAGAGGGGTTTGTTAGTCTGGGCTGCTCCTAGAAGCTAGAAAGCCTCACCCAGGTCATCCACCCTCCCTCTGGAAAATCAGACAGCCCCAGCACCTAGTTAGCTACCCCGTGCACATCTCCTGGCAAGCAGTGAACAACAGTGCTTAAGTCTGGCTAAGATAATGTACAGGACAAAGCTTATGTGTGACGTACGTCAAATACAAGATGAATGCTTATGGAAAACTAGACACAAATGCAGTATAATGTGATCCTTCATTGAATATGTTGCGCCCACACAGTGGCCTTTATCAAGTCACAAGCAGATCTATTTGTGACTTGATAAAGCCCACTGTGTGAGCAAAACTCAGTCAATAAAAGATCGCATTATACTGTATTTATATCTATTTTTTCATCGTGTTGGTATTTTATACCATTTATCTCCACGAATGCTCATGAACAAAGAGCTGAAGGAGGGGTAACTGCCAGAAACACTTACCAGTTCTACTCGACGCTTGTCTCAAGCATCGTGCCACACAATACCACAACATCATATTTCCCCAGTTATTTATGTAACCTGTATTAACTGGCATATAAGGCGCTTTTTTCCCCCCCACAAAAAGTCTTGGAAAAATCGACCTGTGCCTTTTAAGCTCAAGGTCAAGGGTAGACTTTGGGTTATTCTTTAGTAATTGTTTACTAACGTTACGTTACATCTATAATTGGAAACATTGTCTTGATAAATCTCATATGTTTGTGCGTCCTATATGCCGGTAAATACGTTAATTCTAACTCGCGACGCGTGTTAGAGCAGATGAACATTGCTCTTGTGCGAGATGTGTAGGTGTTGGATTGACTCACATATTAGGTAAACATAGAAGACATGTGTTGCATGTATTTGCAAATGTTTAATAAATGTTTTGTACGGGTTAGTCAAGTGGGTAATGTATGTTACATGATATTCAAATGTTTTATGAATGAGACGTACTTGACATTAAAGTGTATAATTAATAAGGTGTCCGTGGCGCACTTGCATTAAAGAAATGTTTTCCACACTTTCTCTCCCAAAAGAGATGGATTTTTGATCACGCCGTCTAAAGCGAGTAGTGATGTTTCCAGTGGGTGAAACATCGCCCACATTTATGCAGTCATTGATTGGTTCACTTTTCGCTCTAGCCAGAAACACGAACCTGCACATTTTGCGATCGTTATCAAAGTTTTTGCATATAAAGCTGAATACACTTCTTTATTTCCGATAGCTTTCCACGAAGAAAAAATACATAAAAAAAGTGAACATTCGCGGAAGAAAAACCATTTAGTATAGTATTTATTTTAGTAACTACTCTTTAATTAAAGGGATAACTCGTGTAGGACTAGGTTAACGCGGTGACTAAAATAAACAAATTAAATGATTTCCGTTGGTCCGCCGGAAACTACTCTCGGTAAAGAACTGTGGATGTGTGTGTGTGGTTCTTGCATGTGTGAATATATACCTTCCCTCGTCCTGAACGTAGATCAACGCGGGACTCAGAATCTTTCGAATACTCACTCTGTTTATAATCATGATACCACAGCTTTATATACATACGTATTAGGAAGGGTGAAGTGGCAGTAAGAATGATAACAGATGAGAGATAAACAGGTGATAGATAGCAGAGGACTGGTTTGTATGTTACAGACCAGTCATACATACATTGCGGGTGATTGATAAAGTATGATAAGGATGATCCTAGATGAAGACACTAGAGAAAGCAGAACAGGTTAGTATGACATGATAAAGCTCAACGCAGAGTGATACATGCAAAAGCTCTACACAGAGTTATAAATGATCTGATTAAGCTTTACACAGAGTTATAAATGATCTGATAAAGCTCTACACAGAGTTATAAATGATCTGATAAAGCTCTACACAGTTATAAATTATCTGATAAAGCTTTACACAGAGTTATAAATGATCTGATAAAGCTCTACACAGAGTTATAAATGATCTGATAAAGCTCTACACAGAGTTATAAATGATCTGATAAAGCTCTACACAGAGTGAAACATGACATGCTGAAACTCATTCTACAGAGAGTGAAACATAACATGACAAAGCTCTACAGGGTGATATGTGGCATGATAAAGCTCTACACAGAGGGAAACGACTTGATAAAGCTTTACATAGAGTGAAACATGACATGCTGAAGCTCTACAGAGTGAAATGTGACAAACTAAAACTCTACACAGAGCGAAATGTAATATAAGAAAACGCTACATAGAGCGAAACGTTGACACAATAAAAGCTTGTAATAACACCCTCAGTACGTCATTCGGATCTCCCCAAAAAAAAAAAATACATCAGTTTGTGCTGAAATGCCAGCAAGTTGTCGCTAGTGTAGGTCATTCGGCCCTCTCCCTACCTACAATACAAACATCAACAAACACTAAAACACGGAGAAAAACTAGACATAAAAGAGACTTGGGACTGGCAGGTGAGCAGTGCGGTTAGCACAGCACCCGCTGATACATTAGTAGTGAAATACAGCGAAAATGTCCAGCGAGTTGACATGAATACAAATGAACATTGACGTGACTACGAACGGATACCGGGAGGAACTGATGCGGTAGACGCAGCAGAATTGAATATGTATACAAATAGGCAGATAAGGAAATATAATAGAGATACTGCCTAGCTAAGTTATGAAGAGTTGGGCTCGCGACCGACACTTTTAATCGAAATGCTGATAATTTACGATATTTCGGACTATTTCCTGCTTGCCACTGAAATTTGTCCCTAAAAATCTATGATCTTTTAAAAATAGGTAGTGGGCCTGGGTTCGATCACTGGCATGGTGAGTCTTCCTGTGACATCCTCAGTCACCAAGCAGTAAGTAGGTACCTGGGTGTTAGTCCCTTCACACTCATAACCATAATTTTTAAAGGGGTGGACCGGTAAGCCAGTGGAAGGCCTCGGTCAGATGACCAAAAGATCCAGCTGTGAGTCATCATATGACTAAGAACCGCGTCAGGAAACGGTTGTCCTGTTTCCTGACAAACATTACCAGCCTACCCAGTCCCTTAACAGTTGCTGCTTCTGTTTACCTAACAGGGAATAGATTCCTGTGAATTACATTCCCTACATCCGCCTAGCAGTGAATGACAACTAAGATGTTAGTCTTCTTGAACCTGTTGCCCCTCTTGACCTAGCAGTAAGTTACATATTAATCAACTGTCCTGAGAGTCAATCCTGGAGGATGACAGTGTATCTTACGTACGTGTTAGTCAACTGTCCTGAGAGTCAACCCTGGAGGATGACAGTGTATCTTACGTACGTGTTAGTCAACTGTCCTGAGAGTCAACCCTGGAGGATGAGAGTGTATCCTAGATCAGGAGATTGAGCTTTGATGTGAGCTCAGGTAAGAAAACATTGCTTCACCGGCAAATTGAAGTGTGTAAAATCAAACGACTATACGAGAATATTGAACGACAGATAAACAGACCCAGAATAAGTTAGTTTGATATCTTTATTATGCACCCCATACCCACCCTGTGGGCGGTAGTCGAAAGATTACAGAGGTACATAATTGGTCCAGAGACTGGACTCCAAAATTTTGATAGCTGAACAAGTTACAGCGGTAATGAACTAGATCTGGTCACAATCATGACAAGTTGCAAAGGTAATGAGCTCCAGGTAGAGCTGGTCACAATCATGACAAGTTGCAAAGTTAATGAGCTCCAGGTAGAGCTGGTCACAATCATGACAAGTTGCAAAGATAATGAGCTCCAGGTAGAGCTGGTCATAATCATGACAGTTACAAAGGTAATGAATCATAAACACATCCATACATGGTAAACAAATGACAGACTAATGAGCAATATTCTAGTGAATGCATCCATTGCCCCAACAACAGATGTTGCAAGGTGCCTGTCGCTCTTCGGCAGTACAGCCAGACAGCCATTGCAAACAGCAGCAGGTTGCACCAGGATCTGCTGCTTGCAGGAGCACCATCGCTAGCAGCCCGAGGGAGAGCAGCCCTGGGGACGTGTCAACGTCCTGGTGGACGCTAGTTTGATTGCAGATCCCAGGTGGACGCCAATTTGATTGCAGATCCCAGGCCCTCCGTCCGCCGAGAGGCGCTGCTGGCCGCTCCCACATGGAGCCCCCCGGGCTCCAAGACATCCACCGTGTGCACGGATGCCGAAGCCTGAAGAACTGAGTGCACACCGCCTGAGGCACACCTGACAGCTGCCTCGTAGTCGAATTCCACGGCGCTGTCCCTGCAGTGGAAGCTCCCGCGATCCCCGCACACCCCGCCATCGCCGACGCTGGGAGTTGGGTGGGTGAGGAACAGGGGTGATGGGTTATGAGAGGGTCACTGTTCACCAAACACTGGGCAGCCAACACACCCCGCCCCCTCCCCCCCGGTAGGCGTGGGGGAGGAGGCACTGTCTGCTCCCGCCTGACTTGGGACACTCTCAGCCCCAACCCTCACAAACTGCACAAACTTCCACTGTTTACGCTGAAACGATGCACTGGGATGTCCTCTCGCTGCTTTGGAATCTTCCCAGACAATTCACACAGAGTCCTGTTCAGTCGTGACCTGGTCAGCCTCTTTGATCAGGAGCTATCCTTGAAAATCCCGGAGCTAGCCCGCCAAACGCCCAGCCTCCATTGGTGGTGTTGGGAACTGCCCCAGAATAAACAACCAAAATAAACAGCAGAATGGGAAACGAGTTGGAACATAAATGCGCAGATTAACAGTTGTACACAAAAACGGCGGGGAAAAAACAGAATACATTATAAAACTATTTACAAATTCTATTGCTGCAGAATAATTAAAAAAAAAAACAGAAGAATGCAAATGGTGAAAGACAATTGACAAATCCCGATGAATAGCACAAAATACAAACGGTTGAAAATTCCTGTATAGTCAGATGGCTAGAAAATAGAAAATGTTGAGACATTTCAAACACGCACACACACAAACGCACAAAAAAAAAATGTTAGGGACAAATAAAACAGAATAGTGTACTAACACGCTGTATTAGGTGTGACTGAAACAGACCAGTGTACTGAAAGCTGCTGCGTTAGGGGTAACTGTAACAGACCGATGCACTGATTGATGCAGCATTCTGAGTGACTGGGAGAGACTGTAGATGGCATACATGAACTGGTAAACACACATAGCTTAGAGGATAACAAGCATCCAGTATACATAACCTAGCTTCTTATGAGAACTGTTAAAACAATGAATTTGCATAACAATTTGAGGCTCTAGAACACAATAGCACTCAATCATTTAGCATAGATATTGTGTGACTTGCTTACAGTTTGGGCGTCGCCTGAAGACTTGCTCGCCCACCATCAGGGGAAACTAGTGAAATCTAGTTATGTTAATTTTTAGAAATATTACATTAATCACTTTATTTTATAATACGAAAATTTTAGCATGTTTACATTGAGTGTCTGTGTTTGTCTTAATACAAATTACTAAGGTTATACGTATATGAAATATTTACATAGCAATTTTTCAAGGTTTGCCTTGGGTGAAGTTGCGAGTCATCAGTTGACCCCAGTTTCCTTTATCAAACAAAATCTTAGTTTAGTTTAAAAGTAGTTTTGCTGACGTTGTCAGTGAATGTTTTGATCGACATGCTTCATTTAAGTTCTTGGTCTGCTCGAGGTTATTTTTTAACATGCCTGAGAGCTAACTCCTGTCTTCTCCAGTTGGAAATGGTGAAATGTGGTGTAGGGTAGGCTAGGCGTTGTCTTCACGTAGATATACGGGTTAATTAACCTCTACAGACACACACACATTAAGCCCTCTCAACGTTGATTACTCACCATGACCTCTGGATCTGGAGCCACTAGCAATAAACTGTCTAATAGAGATATATAGAGAGAATATAGAAATCGTTACTAGATTGTTGTTAGTTTTCCTACTAGTAGACTCATATATATATTTACCCTGAGAGTTGAGATATCTCACAACTCTTGGATAAAGATCTCTTATAACATTCGTTACCGCCACCACCCAAAGTGTTTCACGCATATTGTAAGTACTGTGTACTATTGTACTCTTTGTACTCTCTTTGTCATAGGATAAAGTAATAAAACTTACACACCATTGTTCCCATAGTTTTATTTCGGTTTTCCTAAGTTGGGGATCACCTCAGATTCTCGTTTTCTTTAAATTGGAAATCAGTTCATCCGAGGATAGACTCTCTTATTCATGTATTAGTTGTACATTTGTTTTTGATAGAGTTGCGTAGCGTCGTCGTTGTTATATTTGTCAGAAAAAAATGTGAAAAATTATTCAAGTGGCTGGTCTTGGTCACGCAACGTCACATCTCAGCGATATGTTTCAGGATTCATTTTTATCATTATATTTCCTGTAGGCTTGTAATTTTACATAATAAAATACGATCAGTTGAAGTAAATAATGACAACAACCGTCCCTCTCAATTTTTTTTTTTAAGCAATTTGTCGTCAAAAAGAAAAAAACTGTTTATTGCCAAGCACGCTTATTAATATTATTCACTGTAAACTATAAATTACCACCTAACTCTACCACTAAGTAAATAGAGAACTCATTTTCTTGTAAGACCACCTTCAGGAAACACTTGTCCTGTTTCCTGACAAACTCGAACCTGCAAACTCTGTATCAGAGTCCAAAGTATACTTAACCACGGAGCCAGACCCCAGATAAGTATGGGCGCCAATGTTAAGCATTTCAAATATCTTTCGTTGTCCACTGCATGTGTCAGGATTTGATGAAGTAACTTTTAAAACAAGCCTGGTGCCCCGGGGTATGGGGGAAAAATCGTCTAGCTTCGGCTAAGCGCCCGTACTTATCTGGGGTCTGGCTCCGTGGTAAAGTACTGTGGACTCTGATACAGAGTTTGCAGGTTCGAGTCCTGCTGTGGATGTAGAGACAATGTTTGTAAATAATTTCGCCTCTTTGCGAATTGTTAAGCATATATACGTATATATATATATATATATATATATATATATATATATATATATATATATATATATATATATATATATATATATATATATATATATATATAAGCATTGAGATTGCTTATAATAAGTAATTGATGTAAAAAATTTGTTCGTAATTAAATTATTAAACTATTGCTTTTCAGTATGTATGTATAAAATCCTTTCATTAATTTTCCCTCTCTGAGTTAAACAAACATAAACACACACACACACACACATACACACACACACACACACACACACACACACACACACACACACACACACACACACACACATACACACACACACATACACACACACACACACACACACACACATAAACACACACATGTATCATGTATCAAGTGCTAGAGGGCATACACACAACTGAGGAGGAGGTGAAGCAGTTACTCAGTGACCTTGATACCTCAAAGGCGATGGGTCCGGACAATATCTCCCCGTGGGTTCTTCGGGAAGGAGCTCAGGTACTGAGTGTGCCACTTACCATAATATTCAACACATCCCTTGAAAATGGGCAGATACCTGAGGTATGGAAGAAGGCCAACGTAGTCCCCATCTTTAAAAAAGGAGACAGAAAAGAGGCACTAAACTATAGACCGGTGTCACTTACGTGTATAGTGTGCAAAGTCCTGGAGAAAATCATCAGGAAAAGAATGGTGGAGCACCTTGAGCGGAACAGGATAATAAACACCAGACAGCACGGATTCCGGGAAGGCAAATCCTGTGTAACAAACCTCCTAGAGTTCTATGATAAAGTAACAGAGGTAAGGCAAGAGAGAGAAGGGTGGGTTGATTGCATTTTCCTGGACTGCAGGAAGGCCTTCGACACAGTTCCTCACATGAGATTAGTAAAGAAGTTGGAAGAACAAGCATGTATAACAGGAAGGGCACTGGAATGGATCAGGGAATACCTCACAGGAGGCAACAACGGGTCATGGTGCGTGATGAGGTATCACAGTGGGCGCCTGTGACGAGCGGCGTACCGCAGGGGTCAGTCCTAGGACCAGTGTTATTCTTGGTATATGTAAATGACATGACGGATGGGATAGACTCAGAAGTGTCTCTGTTCGCAGATGATGTGAAATTAATGAGGAGAATCACATCGGAAGAGGACCAAGCAGGACTTCAAACAGACCTGGACAAGCTTGACATCTGGTCTAGCAACTGGCTTCTCGAATTCAATCCCACCAAATGCAAAGTCATGAAGATCGGAGAAGGACAAAGAAGACCGCTGACAGAGTACAGGCTAGGTGGACAAGGGCTACAAACCTCGCAAAGGAGAAAGACCTTGGGGTGAGTATAACGCCAAGTACGTCTCCGGAGGCACACATCAACCAGATAACTGCGGCAGCATATGGGCGACTGGCAAACCTAAGATTAGCGTTCCGTTACCTAAACAAGGAATCGTTCAAGACACTGTACACCGTGTACGTCAGGCCCATACTAGAATATGCAGCACCAGTCTGGAACCCACACCTGGTCAAGCACGTAAAGAAACTAGAGAAAGTGCAAAGGTTTGCGACAAGGCTAGTTCCACAACTCAGGGGTCTGTCCTATGAAGAAAGGTTGAGGGAAATAGGACTAACAACACTGGAGGAAAGAAGGGTCAGAGGAGACATGATAACGACATACAAAATACTGCGGGGAATCGACAAGGTAGACAGGGACAGGATGTTCCAGAGAGGGAACACAGAAACAAGGGAACACAACTGGAAGCTGAAGACTCAGATGAGTCAAAGGGATGTTAGGAAGCATTTCTTCAGCCACAGAGTAGTCAGGAAGTGGAATAGTCTAGCGAACGATATAGTGGAGGCGGGAACCATACATAGTTTTAAGACGAGGTATGATAAAGCTCATGGAGCAGGGAGAGCAGAGACCCAGTAGCGGACAGCGAAGAGGCGGGGCCAGGAGCTGAGACTCGACCCCTGCAACCACAATTAGGTGAGTACAATTAGGTGAGTACACACACACACACACACACACACACACACACACACACACAGACACACACACACACACACACACACACACACACAACACACACACACACACACACACACACACACACACACACACACACACACACACACACACACACACACACACACACACACACACACACACGCCAGGAGCTGAGACTCGACCCCTGCAACCACAATTAGGTGAGTACAATTAGGTGAGTACACACACACACAGACACACACACAGACACACACACACACACACACACACACAACACACACACACACATACACACACACACACACACACACACACACACACACACACACACACAGCAGTTTCAACTTGTCAACAAATATTCTCTTAAATATTCAGTTTGCATTAGGCTTTATTTAGTCTTGTAAATAGAAACTATATTATTTTTTTACTAAAGGTCAAACTTGAAGGTTTTGTCAACGTGTTAGTGAAGTGTTTTCTTAGGACTGGCGATCCACTAGGTTGTTAGTGCTGGTGACTGCATGCAGCGAGACTTGCATCATTCTTGCCCAGGATAGAGAGATGTTGAGAAACATTTAGAAGCGGAACTAATTGAAAAGAAACCCGCTCCATTCCTGCCTTCCTCCACCCCTGCCTTCCTCCACCCCTGCCTTCCTCCACTCCTGCCTTCCTCCACCCCTGCCTTCCTCCACCCCTGCCTTCCTCCACCCCTGCCTTCCTCCACTCCTGCCTTCCTCCACCCCTGCCTTCCTCAACCCCTGCCTTCCTCCACCCCTGCCTTCCTCCAACCCTGCCTTCCTCCACCCCTGCCTTCCTCCACCCTGCCTTCCTCCACCCTGCCTTCCTCCACCCCTGCCTTCCTCCACCTCCTCCACCTGCCTTCCTCCACTCCTGCCTTCCTCCACCCCTGCCTTCCTCCACCCTGCCTTCCTCCACTCCTGCCTTCCTCCACTCCTGCCTTCCTCCACTCCTGCCTTCCTCCACCCCTGCCTTCCTCCACCCCTGCCTTCCTCCACTCCTGCCTTCCTCCACTCCTGCCTTCCTCCACTCCTGCCTTCCTCCACTCCTGCCTTCCTCCACTCCTGCCTTCCTCCACCCCTGCCTTCCTCCACCCCTGCCTTCCTCCACTCCTGCCTTCCTCCACCCCTGCCTTCCTCCACCCTGCCTTCCTCCACTCCTGCCTTCCTCCACTCCTGCCTTCCTCCACCCTGCCTTCCTCCACTCCTGCCTTCCTCCACCCTGCCTTCCTCCACCCCTGCCTTCCTCCACTCCTGCCTTCCTCCATTCCTGCCTTCCTCCATTCCTGCCTTCCTCCACTCCTGCCTTCCTCCATTCCTGCCTTCCTCCACTCCTGCCTTCCTCCATTCCTGCCTTCCTCCATTCCTGCCTTCCTCCACTCCTGCCTTCCTCCACTCCTGCCTTCCTCCACTCCTGCCTTCCTCCACTCCTGCCTTCCTCCACTCCTGCCTTCCTCCACCCTGCCTTCCTCCACCCTGCCTTCCTCCACCCTGCCTTCCTCCACTCCTGCCTTCCTCCACCCTGCCTTCCTCCACTCCTGCCTTCCTCCACTCCTGCCTTCCTCCACTCTGCCTTCCTCCACTCCTGCCTTCCTCCACTCCTGCCTTCCTCCACTCCTGCCTTCCTCCACTCCTGCCTTCCTCCACTCCTGCCTTCCTCCACTCCTGCCTTCCTCCACTCCTGCCTTCCTCCACTCCTGCCTTCCTCCACCCCCCTCTGCCTTCCTCCACTCCTGCCTTCCTCCACCCTGCCTTCCTCCACCCTGCCTTCCTCCACCCTGCCTTCCTCCACCCTGCCTTCCTCCACCCCTCTGCCTTCCTCCACCCTGCCTTCCTCCACCCCTGCCTTCCTCCACCCTGCCTTCCTCCACCCTGCCTTCCTCCACCCTGCCTTCCTCCACCCTGCCTTCTCCACTCCTGCCTTCCTCCACTCCTGCCTTCCTCCACTCCTGCCTTCCTCCACTCCTGCCTTCCTCCACCCCTGCCTTCCTCCACTCCTGCCTTCCTCCACTCTGCCTTCCTCCACTCCTGCCTTCCTCCACTCCTGCCTTCCTCCACCCTGCCTTCCTCCACTCCCTGCCTTCCTCCACTCCTGCCTTCCTCCACTCCTGCCTTCCTCCACTCCTGCCTTCCTCCACTCCTGCCTTCCTCCATCCTGCCTTCCTCCACTCCTGCCTTCCTCCACTCCTGCCTTCCTCCACTCCTGCCTTCCTCCACCCTGCCTTCCTCCACCCTGCCTTCCTCCACTCCTTCCTCCCTCTGCCTCCATCCACCCTGCCTTCCTCCACCCCTGCCTTCCTCCACTCCTTCCTTCCCTCCACTCCTGCCTTCCTCCACTCCTGCCTTCCTCCACCCTGCCTTCCTCCATCCTCTTCCCTGCCTCCACTCCTGCCTTCCTTCCACTCCTGCCTTCCTTCACCCCTGCCTTTCTCCACCCTGCCTTCCTCCATCCTGCCTTCCTCCATCCTGCCTTCCTTCCTGCTCCCCTCCTTCCTCACTCCCTGCCTTCCTCCACTCCTGCCTTCCTCCATCCTCCTCCTCCATCCCTGCCTTCCTCCACCTCCTGCCTTCCTCCACCCTGCCTTCCTCCATCCCCTCCTTCCTCCACCCTGCCTTCCTCCACCTCTCCTCCACCTGCCTTCCCACCTGCCTTTCCTCACCCCTGCCTTCCTCCATCCCTCCTGCCTCCATCCCTGCCTTCCTTCACCCCTCCTTCCTTCACTCCTGCCTTCCTCCACTCCTGCCTTCCTCCATCCTCCTCCTCCATCCCTGCCTTCCTTCACCCTACCTTCCTTCATCCAGCCTTTCTCCACTCCTTCCTTCCTCCATCCTGCCTTCCTCACTGCCTCCATCCCCTGCCTTCCTTCACTCCCTACCTTCCTTCACCCCTGCCTTCCTCCATCCTGCCTTCCTCCATCCCTCCTTCCTCCATCCCTGCCTTCCTCCCTCCTTCCTCCCCCTACCTTCCTTCCTCCCTGCCTTCCTCACTCCCTGCCTTCCTCCATCCCTCCCTTGCCTCCATCCCTGCCTTCCTTCCACCCCTCTTCCTACCTCCTTCCTCCCCCTCTTCCTCCACCCCTGCCTTCCTCCACCCTCCTTCCTCCATTCCTGCCTTCCTCACCCCTGCCTTCCTTCATCCCTGCCTTCCTCCATCCCTGCCTTCCTCCATCCTCCTTCCTCCACCCTGCCTTCCTCACTCCTGCCTTCTCCCTCCTCTTCACCCTGCCTTCCTCCACCCCTGCCTTCCTCCATCCCTCCCTGCCTCCATCCCTGCCTTCCTTCACCCCTACCTTCCTTCATCCCAGCCTTTTCCACCCCTGCCTTCCTCCACCCTCCCTGCCTCCATCCCTGCCTTCCTTCACCCCTGCCTTCCTTTATCCCTGCCTTCCTTCACCACTGTCTTTTACCCCTGCATTCCTTCACTCCTGCCTTCCTTCACCACTGTCTTTTACCCCTGCATTCCTTCACTCCTGCCTTCCTCCACCCCTGCCTTCTTCCATCCCTGCCTTCCTCCACCCCTGCCTTCTTCCATCCCTGCCTTCCTCCACCCCTACCCTCCCCCATCATTCTACATCCTAACTATTCTCTATCCTTGATGTTTATTCCCAAACCGTAACTACCTGTTGTTGTTTCCACGAAGTAACTATCAAACAGAATAGTGTAAAACAAACAAATAGTGTTCCTAGTGTACGCTGAAAACTAACGCTAGGAATCTCGTGAGAAAACGCACGTTGGAGGATGACAGAGTATGTACTGAGGTTCTTGTATTGACTCCCAAAATATCAGCATTTAAGTAAAATTCATGGATAAGCGTTAAATCCGAAGGGGTCAAAGAGGTTATAAGGTTCACTCCGAGGAGGGGAAGGGATGCTTATATTCCTTGGATCAAGAGCTTGTTCAACAGCATTTTCAGGCCTCCTTGAAGGGAAAAATATCTAAATTAATGCCTAGATTTTCGTATCAGCGTTTAATATATACGTTCATCTGAAAGCTGAAGCTATCAGGGAGGGTTATAGCCGGTTATTGTTTAGTTATCTGAAAGGCAGATATGTCTGGGAGAGGGAGAGGGAGAGCGAGAGCGAGAGAGAGGGAGAGGGAGAGAGAGAGGGAGAGAGAGAGAGAGAGAGGGAGAGGAGAGAGGAGAGAGAGGAGAGGGAGAGGAGAGAGGGAGAGGAGAGAGAGGGAGAGGGACAGAGAGAGGGAGAGGGAGAGGGAGAGAGAGGGAGAGGGAGAGAGAGAGGGAGAGGGAGAGAGAGAGGGAGAGGAGAGAGGAGAGAGAGGGAGAGCGAGAGAGAGGGAGAGCGAGAGAGAGGGAGAGGGAATGGGAGAGGGGGTGTGATCTCTCGGATTATCTGAAGGATACACATTATAAACGTGTTTAACGGCAGGACTGCAGACCAAATGTTACAAAATACATCTTAAGACACCTAAAACACTATACTATAAATACTGCATGTATGTATGTATGTATATATGTGTGTGTGTGTGTGTGTGTGTGTGTGTGTGTGTGTGTGTGTGTGTGTGTGTGGAAGAGATGGCAGGTTACTACTACAAGCAGTAAAGAGGCTTAGGCTATTGTATGTGGGAGAGAGGTGGAATATTTCCCAGGAAACGTTGGTCTTGGACATGTAAGTGAACTATGGGTATATAGGGGAAAAGTGATACAAAGTAGGAGTTGCCACTATTGTATTTTGCCAATGACACGGTTCATTTTGGGAGATTCTGAAAAGGAGTTGGAAAAGTTTGAGGAGAAATTTTGGAAGATATGTAAAATAAGGAAATCAGAAGTAACATAGTAAAGGGCAATGAAAGATTGGACGTCAGATTGGAAGGACTATAGAGGAAGAAAATGTGTTCACATATTTGGGAGTGGTCCTGTCAGTGGATGAGTCAGTGAAAGATTAGGTAAACTATAGACCCGACGAGGGGGAAGTTGCTCTGAGGCATCTGTGAATAAAGAATCTTCTCCATGGAGGAAAAGAAAAAGTCTGTCCCAGAGAATAGTTATACCAGAGCTCTTACACGGGTATGAAGCATTGATTTTAAACTCTGCAGTTAGGAGAAGACTGGAGGCAGTGGAGATGTAGTGCCTGAGGGCAATGTGTGGTGTGATTATTATGCAGAGAATTCGTAGCTTGAAGATTAGAAAAAGGTTTGGGTTTACCCCAAAGGCTGTTGGGGAAAGGGGTAAAGGTGGTTTGTACATTTAGAGAGAATAGAGCAAAATAAGATGAATAGGTCGCACAACTTTAACGAAGGAGTAAAGTGGGGTAGGGGTCAACTACGAAAGTTCAGAGGAAGGGGGGACAGGAGGTTTCGAGTGCTAGTGGCTTGTATGATTGCATTAGAAAGGAGAGCATGGAGGCAAGTATTTGTTAGGACTTCTTGTACAGTTGGACTGAGAGCAAGGTAACATTTATGAACGAATTCGTCGAAACCGGTTAGCCGGATTTGAGTTTTGGAGGCAGGACGCACAGTGCCTACACTCTGTAGGAGGAATGGGGATATTGCAGTTCGAAGGGCCATCTGAATTGTGAAGTCAGTTCACTTCTGGTAAAATAGTGATTGAATGAATGATGGGGAATCTGTTTCCTCTTTTTCGGGCCCCCTTGCCTCATTAGAATGACCCGTAAAAACTTCCATATATATATATATATATATATATATATATATATATATATATATATATATATATATATATATATATATATATAATATATATATATAATTAAAGTGTTGCTTTTGTGCAAGTTGCGTGCGATACTTCTCTCTCTCAGTAAATAATGTCGGTATTATGGTGGGAAATCGGTTGCTTGGAATTCCTATTCATGCTTATTAAAAGTTTCTGGTTTAAATTACTGCCTTATAAATGTACATTTCATAAATTTTGCTTGATGTATACAAAATATATGAATTTATACGTGATGTTCACAACCAATGAGCCTCGTTATATAGCCGTGCTACCATCTGTGCTACCATCTGTGCTACCATCTGTGCTACCATCTCCTAGACATCTGTGTACTCACAATCTGTAAAATTAAGTCATCAACATGGGGTTGCAAGTCATCAACATGGGGTTGCTTTGCACAAGGGTATGCGCCATCTCGTTAGTAATTCTTGTCGCTCGAGACACCAGACAATAGCGGTGAAGGCCATGTCTTTCCCACTCACAGACTAGAAGCAGTGCCAGCAAATCGATTCTTGGGAATCCTTGCAAACATAGCGATTAATCAAATATTAAATCTTTCGTGAAATCGGGTCAGGTTGTTCAGAGAGTGAGTCGCCTTTAGCGGAAGGAGGGTCGCGTTCCCGCCAGTCCTTCATCTCAAAGACCCACAGAGGTTTAGCTCAACATGAGATACTGTACAATACTCATAAGAAATTTACGAGTGTCCTTACTTTAAGACGACACCGAAGTGGTGGCAGCGGTGGGATACCATGACGGGAGTTTATCAAGAATGAGTATTAACAAACACGCATGTATACACAGGATGCATACAAAACACGTGCGTATACATAATATAGACAACATACATGCGTGTATACACAGTATAACACACGTGTGTATACGTATAGCACATGTGTGCATACAAGATGGAGAATGTGGAATGCCCTCAAGTCGTCTCTTCCAAATAATTTATATTTACATCATGGGGTGTAATTTATCGACTCTCGAAAGAAGTCGAGGCAGAAGTATGCTACAAGTACTTTCAAAAACTCTCATGGCAGGAGTATGGTACATGTACCCTCATGGCAGGATTATGGTACATGTACTCTCGAGACGGGGTGAGTAATGCAATTTCAAGATTTCTGCAGTGTGGTGAATTGTTGCAGCTTTCTGTATTGAAACCGCATTTTGTATTGGTACATTAAATTGTACTGGAACTATATGTTGCACTAACACTGTATGTTGTATTTGGATTGTATGTTTTAATGGAACACTATGTTGTATTATGACGGTTTGTTACATTAGGCTAGTGTATTTTGTTCGTACGGCGTGTTGTATTGGTGTATCTTCTTATAGTGGTGAAATACTGAATGTTGTATTGGTAACGCATGAAAATTTGATATACTGTGTGTTTGTGGAGATGGAGTGATATGTATGATGTACTTATAATCAAGTGTCGTTTGAGGTGCCACGAAAAAAAATAATGCCATCTGTATGTATTCAAGTCAGGTATTGATACAGCTGTATCAGCTGTAGTAGAAACGAACTCTTGTAGTGGAAATTAGACCTCACTTAACGGCGCTGGCCTGGACCGCACTCGTTGTTGTGGACGCTCGTATGTTGTATAAGATGTAGTGAATAATGTTGTATGTACTGGCAGTAGTGGCCATTGAAGAATGCGTATGAAGCCATTGGCGTGTTGCTGACAATGAAGAAGACTATTGAATGCAATAGAAGGCAATGTTGATGGATGTTGTATGTGCTGGATGTATGAGGGGAAGCAGGACACCGCCACTCTGTGTATTACACACATTTTCATTGGCTTGTGTTGGTATGTTGTATGTTGTGGTATGTTGTATGTTGTATGTTGAGCTTCTTGCGAGGAAGAAATGTTCAGTGCTGCTTTATATCAATGAGCTTTCTTTATGTTTTATGTTTTACGTTGCAATAATGTTAATTATCATAGCTTAATATATATATATATATATATATATATATATATATATATATATATATATATATATTAGAAAGAGCTTAGTAACTCAGTGTACGGCTTGATGTTACTTCCATGGAAACTCTACTAACTTGTGTATAGCAATAGAGACGTTAATCACTTGTGACTAGCCATAGAAACAACGTTAATCACCAGTGAATAGCATTAGAAAACTTCCCCACCAATGCATAGCATTAGAGGCACATAATCAAAGCTTACGGTGTTGCACGGTATGTTATTGTCTTCTGCCGCTTCTAGTGTCTCGGCCTCTCGTCTCCTCATCTCTCTTCTTTTGTTTATCTTTTCTGTCCGTCAGGTGAAGTAAAGAGAAATAGATGTCTGGAGGGGAGAATGGTAACAGTCATGAGCGAGCATAATGCTGGCACAGACAGTCATGTTGATTCATCCTCGCGCTTGAGAAATTAGACACATGTCCAGTGTTGGGATATTTTAATGGGAGAACGTCTAGCCACGAAT
Source organism: Cherax destructor (assembly GCA_009830355.1). Classification (NCBI taxonomy): domain Eukaryota; kingdom Metazoa; phylum Arthropoda; class Malacostraca; order Decapoda; family Parastacidae; genus Cherax; species Cherax destructor. The sequence goes on along the minus strand of WNWK01001900.1, from coordinate 84,855 downwards.
GGCTTTTTCCACTCCTGAAGAAGTCGTTCGTGGAGGGTCGTTGCTTCGATTAGGAAAAAGAAAGATAACGATGTGTACCTGTCTTGTACCTGTCTTACTTCACAAGCGTCTGCATGATCCACGATCTCTTGGCCAGCCTCGATAGCGGCGTGACGCACTCTGTTCAACCTTGGTTGGTGGTGTGACGCACTCTGCTCAACCTTGGTTGGTGGTGTGACGCACTGTGTTCGGCCTTTACAACCTTTTTGTCCATTATATATATATATATATATATATATATATATATATATATATATATATATATATATATATACTATATAATAAACGTCAATAAAAGATCTACTTTTCGTTATACATCTCTTTTTTTCGACCACTTTTAAGCTTAGAAAAATTATTTCCCCTAGATAAGGGTAAATTATAAGGGGAAACTGTTCTGAGATATAAGTTAGAATTTCTATGTCTGATAAGGAATATCCAATACTATAAAGACAAAAACATTTTCGTGTTGATGTTATAAAACAAAATAGCGACTGTGAAGAATAATACTCACAGTACCGGAGCAATTTACAAGTCGCCCATGAATTGGAACTATGAGCCAGATGATGTTTAGGTCCGTTTTGGAACGACTGGGTTCGTTTTTGGTCTGGGACGGACCGAAAGGTCGTTTAGCTTTTACTTCTAATTTGTAGGTTAGTTGTGTTTTGCTGGTGTGTCGCTCTTTATAGGTCAGTGCACGAGGCACGGGAGATTCAGGTTACTTCAGTGAGTAAACAGCTTCCAGCGACCTAAGGTGTAGTCAGCTTATTTCGTAAGCATCGTCTAGCGACCCAGGGTATAGCTGGCTCAGTGAGCAAACAGGTTCCAGCGATCAAATTAGTAGTCAGTGTAGTAAGTAAAGGGTGTCTAACAATCGAAGATAGAATAAAAGCAGCGAGCAAACAGTGTCTAACAACCCAAGGTAGAGTCAGTGCAGTGAGCAAACAGTGTCTAACAACCCAAGGTAGAGTCAGTGCAGTGAGCAAACAGTGTCTAACAACCCAAGGGCTTCTTGCCGCCCAGCACACAACTTCGGGATGACTGTTCACTCTCTTGTATGTATGCATGTACAGGTATATATATACATATGTATATATATTCTACATTTTACTTTAATATTCTTTTTCTTCTCAATTTTGTGGTTATCTTGGTGTTAGTTGGAATCTAGCGGAAAGTTTTTGCCCCTTTTTCTGTGTGTACTAATGTCTTGATCAGCCGAATGCCATGATTTTTGTTCTACATACAATTCTTACATGTTTGTCATGGGGGGATGGGTGTTTTTATTCATGCTTTTTACTGTGTGTCGATGGAGCCTTGGCCTGCCTGGGTGTACCTAGGGCCAGTTATTCTAGCGTGTAGAGAAAGGGTGACAGATGTGCATGCGTATTACTGTACTGGAGGAGGGAGAGGTATACTCCTGCCGGCTGGCAGGGTGGCTCCGGCCGCAGGCGTCGACAGTCACAGCAACCAAGGTGTGTAAATCACATGATTCTCATCACTAGTGTGTAGAAGTCTTGTTATGTTCTCACCGGTGTATAGTGGTGATACTAGTAGTTCGTGGCTTCCTAACCTTCGTAGTGGCATCTACCAGCTTGGTCTTGTTATCAGCAAGATGTTGGTACACTTGTGCTTTCTCAACTGAGCTCTCTTCTCATTGTCCACCACTCAACTTGTTCCTAAGATTAATGTAACATATATATTGTCACTTTCACTTGCTGTCTAGCTCTCTGTAATATATCTTAATTAATGTGCTCCTCCTCTTTATATTATATATATAATGTATATATATATATATATATATATATATATATATATATATATATATATATATATATATATATATATATATATATATATATATATATATATATATATATATATATATATATATATATATATATATATATATATATGTATATATATATATATATATATATATATATATATATATATATATATATTAAAGCAGTTTAACCACTTTGAATTGAATTAAATTCCATGGGCCTTAGAAAACATGTGGGGTAGGCCTGCGGATGCTGCCTATTCTGACGAATAATCAAAAATGTTTTTCCTTAATTAATCCCTCAGTCATATTATCAAGTAACTGATCCTTGATAATATGAATGCATAGCAAAGAATTGTTCCTTTATAATGTGACTACCCACCATGGCCCCTGTTATTCAGTTCCTTTTCAAAAAGGTTAAATTCCATAATAATAATAATAGGTCACTTGTTACTTGGGATGTTGTTGAATATATATATATGCATATTTTTAAATGTATTTTTTTGAGATGTATATCATATGTGTCAGTTCATTAT
>WNWK01001900.1:62500-80000 GCA_009830355.1 Cherax destructor | reverse complement strand
ATCTATCAATAGACAGGAGCAACTCCACCACCATTTATCTATCCTATGTAACAGTTATTTACAAGCATTAAAAAAGTAATGAATTAAAAGAACTAAAAAATATATTTTGTCTCCAGTAAATCAAAGTCACAAATACATAAATCGGGTTAAATCGTAGGTCACTGTCTGCCGCTTCTGATTTTTTTCTCCTTTGACTTTACTTGTGGTAATTTATCGGTTTTAGTTAAGTAATAATAATAATACATAATAATAAGAGTAATAATAATATTATTACTCTTATTATTAGTAGTAGTAGTAATAATAATAAAAATAATAATAATTGTAGTAGTAGTACAATGCCCCTACTACTACTACTATTACTACTAATACTAATAATAATAATAATAATAATAATAATAATAATAATAATAATATTAATATTAATAATAATAATAATAGTAATTCTAATAATAATAATAATAATAATAATAGGACTAGTGCCTGAGACACTATCTGAGACGTTTGTGTATACACCGAGAGGTGTATACACACCAAGAAGCGTATGTCTCTCAGTGAATATACATCAAGAAGCGTATGTCTCTCAGTGTATACACACCAAGAAGCGTATGTCTCTCAGTGTATACACACCAAGAAGCGTATGTCTCTCAGTGTATATACATCAAGAAGCGTGTCTTACAGTGTATATACATCAAGAAGCGTATGTCTCTCAGTGTAAATACATCAAGAAGCGTATGTCTCTCAGTGTATATACATCAAGAAGCGTATGTCTCTCAGTGTATATACATCAAGAAGCGTATGTCTCTCAGTGTATATACATCAAGAAGCGTATGTCTCTCAGTGTATATACATCAAGAAGCGTATGTCTCAGTGTATATACATCAAGAAGCGTATGTCTCTCAGTGTATATACATCAAGAAGCGTATGTCTCTCAGTGTATATACATCAAGAAGCGTATGTCTCTCAGTGTATATACATCAAGAAGCGTATGTCTCTCAGTGTATATACATCAAGAAGCGTATGTCTCTCAGTGTATATACATCAAGAAGCGTATGTCTCTCAGTGCATATACATCAAGAAGCGTATGTCTCTCAGTGTATATACATCAAGAAGCGTATGTCTCTCAGTGTATATACATCAAGAAGCGTATGTCTCTCAGTGTATATACAGTGAGTAATAATGTTCGTAACTGCCTCCTAAGAAACACAAAACATTTATGTTTATTCTGATGAACAATTTTGAAAGCAATATTTACCCTGGTGTTCCACCGCCTCGATGAATATATTGAGACTTTTTTTATATATAAAGAACCGTTAGGTTGACAACGTAAAATTCTGATTGAAATCTGTCTACTACACGAAGATTATTAAGACAAATATCACCTGTACACCACCAGTCAAAGATTCTGTATTCTATTAAACCGGGATCAAAATACTCCCTCACTGTATATGCTCTTGTGATATAAACACATTTGTTTATATATACTGAGAGATATATACCTCTGTCTGTGTATATGCAATTTCCTTTAAGACGTATGATTGAATTATTGGGTTTATTGCTTTTCGACTACGCAATGGTCATTAAGGTTGTATATCATCTGTACACACCAGTCAAGATTTATGTTGAATATATCACTACAACAGAGATCAAAGTTAACTCATCATATGTTTACACTGACGGATGTACACACTTCACGGCAGTAATGTACTTAAACGGTTCAGTGAACCGACAAGTTGATAAATTAGACACATATGCTACCCTTGGGTATCTTTATTGAGGAGACGTTTCGCCCCACAGTGGCTTCATCAGTCCAATATAAAGAAGATTGATGGACTGATTACATCGACTCCAAGCTGAGGGACTGACTACCTCAAACTCCTTCTGATCGTCACCATTCTTTTTTGTATAGGACTGAAGAAGCCACTGCGTGGCGTATATACCCTTGACTTACATAGTTAACCAGAAATACACATTTTATTATTGAATTTAGAAGTATTGACTAAGGCTCGGTATGAAGGATTAAAAATAACCATAATCTTAGACAAAAAAAAAGCAACAAAAGACATAGTAATATTTGTTTTATCTCAAGCTGTTTATAAAGAGATAATAAAAGCGAAAAGCCTATTGGTAGAAGTGGCGGTAATTAATACAGATCCAGAATAGGAAATAAATACAAAATATTTGAATTATCGCGAGGAAAAAATAATGTCTATTAAATTATCGATTTATTGACAATAAAAACAAATTGAGATAAAATACATATATAAAAAAAAATAGAAAAACATAACTAGGATATAACGTAGCGAAAAATTAGGCATAATGATCAGAGCAAAATTCTAGAGATTGGATCATACAAATCATCTTACTGCCAATAGAAATGCCTCATACAAATCATGTTACTGTCAATAGGAGAATCTTGATCCTACAAATCAAGTTATGAGATACAAAAGAACGGTGATATGAGGAGAGAAAATAGAGCTTCTGAAGCTTACTTAAACTGATAATATAGACAGCAAAGAACTTAAGAAAGTAAAGGTCTTAAGCAAGACAGTAAGGTCTTAAGTAAGACAATAAAGTCTTAAGTAAAAAAAAAAGCAAAGGTTTTAAGTAATAAAACAAATAGCATAAATAAGAAAGCAAATGACGTAAGTAAGAAATCAAAGACTTCCATAAAAAAAACTTCAGTAAAATTAAAAAAAAAAAAATTCAAATAACAAAAAGTTCAATGAGAAACAAAATACTCCATTAAGAAACCAAAAACTTCAGTAAAAAAAAGGCTACAATAAGAAACGAAAGGCTTCAAATAAGAAACAAAAAGCTTCAATAAAAAAAAATCAAAAGAAAACACAAAGACTTCAGCATGGAAATTAATAATATAAAAATGTACTCTGTTATAAAATACGCATTAACCTCTCTTACACAGTGCCATTTTTATTGTAAATTCCATTGCAAAAGTCCATCCAAACTAGAACAGCACGTACTATGAAAACCTTTTCACTTGCTGTTTTCTGTATGGTTTGCCAAATGCAAAAAAAAAAAAATGAAAGTCCCATTGTATAGAAGAGCTTTATAAGGGAGCTTACTGTATAGTTACAAAGCGATCTGATGGGCGGAAAGAGTTGAAAAACACTGAAAATAATAAGAGTAGAAGACAAACCTACAAATCGTTGAATGAAGAATAAATAATACAGAATATAAATAATGTTAAGATTTGTATGGTGGAAATACAGATTTAATGCTAAATGTTTTGTTCTTGCGTATAATTCTTTATTGAATAATACGCTGAACTTAATAAGTTTGATTAGGTTCAGGTACACGTATGAAAAACAACCACCGTGACAAAAATAGTGAGATTCCAAGCGCTTTCGTGATTTCTCACATTATCAAGGACCTGTAAAAATAATAGAACAGCAGAAGGCTTATAAGGCTGAGACATCACCTCACGGTCACGTTGCATTATGATGAGGGTGGGATGGTCAAGGACTTGTCAAACATAGCTTAAATTCTTCCCAGAATTATTAATTATACATGAATCTAATTTATATAATCCTAACCCAATATTCGCCTTAAAATCAAAACTATTTTTTTGTAAAGCTTGATTCAATTATATTTCTCTCAACCACGGAACTCCTTGTAGTAATATATGTGAAATTTACCTAGGATAAATCCCCCCTAAAAAAGTCAGACGAAGTAATTTATTTCCACCGGGGGGTCTTTGTATTATCTTATTATTTAAGGAATACTATTATTATTATTATTATTATTATTATTATTATTATTATTGTTGTTGTTGTTGCTGTTGTTGTTATTGTTATTATTAAGTTGATCATTAATGTCGGATATTTTTCATTGCAAAGAAATGAATGGAAGAAGCAGTAAGCTGATGCTTTACAGGAAAAATAATTCATTCAGGGTAATTCACGTGACATATTAAACCTAACCTCGAATACACAGCGCCAGCATTCAGCCCTCAAGTTTTTAACTATGTTAGGGAGGTTCAAAGATTTTTTTCAAGGCGGCAAAGAAATGGAGGTTAGGACAGACACACACGAGCTGAACCTCAGCACAAAAGAAGAACAGAGAGGAGATATATTTGCAACGTGCAACATACTCAAAGGAATAGACTTGTACTGATACACGTAAAGAACAAATTGCAGAGTATTGGTTAAAGAACAAAATTAGACACATATGTATCACTACTAATTAGACATATATACATCGCTTGAGCCCCTCTTTTTATGAAGACGTTTCGCCCGCCAGTAGATGTTTTCATACAACGATTATATACTGGAGACAGTAGATGATGAAGTAATCAGTCCCAGACAGTAGATGATGAGGTAATCAGTCCCAGACAGTAGATGATGAGGTAATCAGTCCCAGACAGTAGATGATGAGGTAATCAGTCCAGACAGAAGAAATCAGTCCAGATAGATGATGGTAATCAGTCCCAGACAGTAGATGATGAGGTAATCAGTCCCAGACAGTAGATGATGAGGTAATCAGTCCCAGACAGTAGATGATGAGGATAATCAGTCCCAGACAGTAGATGATGAGGTAATCAATAGTTTTCCCAGACAGTAGATGATGAGGTAATCAGTCCCAGACAGTAGATGATGAGGTAATCAGTCCCAGACAGTAGATGATGAGGTAATCAGTCCCAGACAGTAGATGATGAGGTAATTGGCAGTCCCAGACAGTAGATGATGAGTAATCAGTCCCAGACAGTAGATGATGAGGTAATCAGTCCCAGACAGTAGATGATGAGGTAATCAGCCCAGACAGTAGATGATGAGGTAATCAGTCCCAGACAGTAGATGATGAGGTAATCAGTCCCAGACAGTAGATGATGAGGTAATCAGTCCCAGACAGTAGATGATGAGGTAATCAGTCCCAGACAGTAGATGATGAGGTAATCAGTCCCAGACAGTAGATGATGAGGTAATCAGTCCCAGACAGTAGATGATGAGGTAATCAGTCCCAGACAGTAGATGATGAGGTAATCAGTCCCAGACAGTAGATGATGAGTAATCAGACCCAGACAGTAGATGATGAGGTAATCAGTCCCAGACAGTAGATGATGAGGTAATCAGTCCCAGACAGTAGATGATGAGGTAATCAGTCCCAGACAGTAGATGATGAGGTAATCAGTCCCAGACAGTAGATGATGAGGTAATCAGTCCCAGACAGTAGATGATGAGGTAATCAGTCCCAGACAGTAGATGATGAGGTAATCAGTCCCAGACAGTAGATGATGAGGTAATCAGACCCAGACAGTAGATGATGAGGTAATCAGTCCCAGACAGTAGATGATGAGGTAATCAGTCCCAGACAGTAGATGATGAGGTAATCAGTCCCAGACAGTAGATGATGAGGTAATCAGTCCCAGACAGTAGATGATGAGGTAATCAGTCCCAGACAGTAGATGATGAGGTAATCAGTCCCAGAAAGTAGATGATGAGGTAATCAGTCCCAGACAGTAGATGATGAGGTAATCAGTCCCAGACAGTAGATGATGAGGTAATCAGTCCCAGACAGTAGATGATGAGGTAATCAGTCCCAGACAGTAGATGATGAGGTAATCAGACCCAGACAGTAGATGATGAGGTAATCAGTCCCAGACAGTAGATGATGAGGTAATCAGTCCCAGACAGTAGATGATGAGGTAATCAGTCCCAGACAGTAGATGATGAGGTAATCAGTCCCAGACAGTAGATGATGAGGTAATCAGTCCCAGACAGTAGATGATGAGGTAATCAGTCCCAGACAGTAGATGATGAGGTAATCAGTCCCAGACAGTAGATGATGAGGTAATCAGACCCAGACAGTAGATGATGAGGTAATCAGTCCCAGACAGTAGATGATGAGGTAATCAGTCCCAGACAGTAGATGATGAGGTACTCAGTCCCAGACAGTAGATGATGAGGTAATCAGTCCCAGACAGTAGATGATGAGGTAATCAGTCCCAGACAGTAGATGATGAGGTAATCAGTCCCAGACAGTAGATGATGAGGTAATCAGTCCCAGACAGTAGATGATGAGGTAATCAGTCCCAGACAGTAGATGATGAGGTAATCAGACCCAGACAGTAGATGATGAGGTAATCAGTCCCAGACAGTAGATGATGAGGTAATCAGACCCAGACAGTAGATGATGAGGTAATCAGTCCCAGACAGTAGATGATGAGGTAATCAGTTCCAGACAGTAGATGATGAGGTAATCAGTCCCAGACAGTAGATGATGAGGTAATCAGTCCCAGACAGTAGATGATGAGGTAATCAGACCCAGACAGTAGATGATGAGGTAATCAGTCCCAGACAGTAGATGATGAGGTAATCAGACCCAGACAGTAGATGATGAGGTAATCAGTCCCAGACAGTAGATGATGAGGTAATCAGTTCCAGACAGTAGATGATGAGGTAATCAGTCCCAGACAGTAGATGATGAGGTAATCAGTCCCAGACAGTAGATGATGAGGTAATCAGTCCCAGACAGTAGATGATGAGGTAATCAGTCCCAGACAGTAGATGATGAGGTAATCAGTCCCAGACAGTAGATGATGAGGTAATCAGTCCCAGACAGTAGATGATGAGGTAATCAGTCCCAGACAGTAGATGATGAGGTAATCAGTCCCAGACAGTAGATGATGAGGTAATCAGTTCCAGACAGTAGATGATGAGGTAATCAGTACCTCACCTCTGATAGAAAGGATTCAGTCAAGTAATGTTAAATCAGATCGGAGAGGAAAAGAGGCATTAGACTCCTTATGATGTAAACATTGAACAACATAGAGTTACAACATCCCTGATCCATGGTTCCCTACTCACAAGTTACAAAAAAAAATCCTTCTGATGTGGAATGTTATAAATATCGCGTAAGAGGAACCGTTCCCAAACAATTTACAATTTGTAGATGAAATTTTAGGAACTTTAGTCGTGGCCTCATAATGACTCAGGACAGACAGAAATGTTATTTACAGTTTCCTCTTCAAAAATATGAGTTTGTTGTCAGTGCTAATTCACACGTATCGCCTTTTGCAACGGACGTATAGCGAATGAAAAGAATTAAACTAAGAGGTAGATAGGATGAGAGTAAGACGGAATAAGAGGAAGGTAGGAAGAAGGAATATGAAGAAGATACGATTAGAGTAAGATTGGATAATAGGAAAATAGAATAAAAAGAAGATAGGATAAGAGGAATATAGAATAAGGGGAAGATATAAGAGAAAGATAGAATAAGAGGAAGATAGGATAATAGTATTATAGGATAAGAGGAAGATACCATAAAAGGAAAAAGATGCAGTGGAAGCTAATTCCTTACGTAGTTTCACGAGTAGTTACGATAAGTAGATTGAGGGGGCAGTTCCAGAGGCTGTGACTCGACCCTCGTGACTTAAATTTGGCATTCGCTTCGTAGAAGTATTAACCCGAGGAAAAAAATATTATCGATATTAACCAGAAGAATAACCATATAAAAAGTATTCAAGAAATGCAAATTACATATTTTGTAAAATATTAACTGAAGTGAGTTATGTCATACACTTGTATTATATACACCTGTATTATACACCTGTATTATACACTTGTATTATACACTTACATATTTAGCTTCTAAAGTTGAATGATGGTATTAATAATATAGTTGTTAAGTATCATAAGTAAAAAAATTAATAATGCATATATGTATATATATATATATATATATATATATATATATATATATATATATATATATATACTGCTAATTATAATATTAATTCTTAAAAAAATAATTTTTAAAACTTCTAAATCTATTTAAATTTATTAATAACTTTTATTTTATGCATCAGTCAGAACACGGCGAGGATAAGTGCATGATGTGAATGTTCTGATGGGTCCAGGAGCTGTACAGCTCATCAGACGAGAGGACATAATTTCCTGAGTAGTCGCTTCTACACACTCATAAAGCACTCTTCCTGCATGCTCTTCAAAGTGTTTGTTGTTATTGTGGTTACTTTCTGTCGTTAATGTTGATGCTGGCACCATTTTATTTGGCTCTTGTGGACTGGCACTCTGGTTAAATTCTCACATAAATACGTTCCTTTGTTTTTGCTTTCTGTGTTCATTCCCTAGACAGTGTGTGATTCCTACGTGTTTTAGCCTTCCCATCTTTAAATATAATTAATTCACCCATAAGGGCATTCTGTAACATTCTTGTGTTCTCTGGGTATGATTCCCAACATGGTGGTAAATTCTCGCCTCATACGCAAGCAGACAGACAGGCAAGCAGACAGACAGGCAAGCAGACAGACAGGCAAGCAGACAGACAGTGCAGAAAAAAGGCCCCTGAGACAGACATGCAATCAGACTAGCAAATAGACAGAAACAGACACTCAATGAATTCTTTCCATATCAGTGACTGCAGACAATATTCATTATTCTCAATTGTTCTCATCTTCATTCATTATATTTACCTATTTCTCTCTACGTGTACTGTCTTTTCTTTTATATCTCACTGCAAAATTTCTTTTTTTTTCTTCATTCTTAGTCCGGAATTCGAGAGAAAACTTTTCACCATTCTTCGATCAGTCCAAGACCAATTAAAAAGCTGTAATACATTTTTTCGCATTTCTAAAACAAAGCATAGTTGTTATTATTATTATCATTATCATTATTATTATTATTATTATTATTATTATTATTATTATTATTATTATTATTATTATTATTAAAGTCGTCAGTGATCCTGAACCGACCGATGGATTTTTTAATGTTTAATCTCAAAATTGTGGGTTTCTGCGAATTGTTTTAGCTGTGCCATTGTGACTGAATTTCTACTACTCTTATCAGAGTGAGTAGCTGCGTAACCTCCAGCTGCTGACTGTCTGCCTTTTCACACCACTGCTGTCAGCAGAAATTTATTTATGTCTTCTTTATCTATGATCGTCTTCCACTTATATACTTCCGGGTTTTTTTTTTTTCCCTCGTAAAATCGTCTTATGGCCAGAACGATCTACCAAACCGGCTTCTCCGAACAGGAAAAAAACAGGTTTTCATTTTTTTTCTAATTATTGACAGACATTCATAGAACAATCAACATTGATAAGTAGAAAATAATTCAAGAATAAGGACAGGAAAGGCGGCGTAACTTTTTGCTCCCCTAACTTAACCTTGGTAGGTATTAATATAATATTTTTTAATCAATCCGCGCCTGAGTTAGTATCAATGACCCCCATCATTACCATGCGTAACTGATAACAACACTGCGACTAGCCGAGGGCTCGAACCCGTGTTGTTTTGGCGCGCCTCATGGTGAGCGAAAATTCCACGACGCTCTAACCCACTGGCCCATACAATCCTACAAAATTCACACACCCAGCAGAGCTAGGTGTTGTACCGTGATCCGAGGATATACGATGGTGTGGATGCCTCAGAGCTAATTTCATTCTACTCCTCCACCTCCTCCTCCTCCTCCCTCCTTCCTTCCTGAAGGCAAGTGCTGACAGGAAGAACTCTCTCTCTCTCTCTCTCTCTCTCTCTCTCTCTCTCTCTCTCTCTCTCTCTCTCTCTCTCTCTCTCTCTCTCTCTCTCTCTCTCTCTCTCTCTCTCACACACACAGTTGTTTTACATACCTCTACTACTGTTACAATTAATGTTACACTTATACTACTAATACACTTACCACTACACTTACTTATGCTGCTAATACACTTACCACTACACTTACTTATACTACTAATACACTTACCTACACTTTTCTTACACATTCCTTCACACCATTCTAGCCTCAGCTCTTAGTAACTTCCATTACTTTTTCCTTTCCGCTTTTGTCTCTAAAAATAATAATAATAATCGTAAGTAAGTAATAATAATAATAATAATAATAATAATAATAATAATAATAATAATAATAATAATAATAATAATAAAATAATAATAATATCAATAATAAAAATTAAAATAATAATAATAACAAGGATAATAATTATAATAATAATAATAATAATAATTATTATTATAGCAATAATAATAATAATAATAATAATTAAAATTATAGTTATAACAAACTTAAGAAGTCGAAGGAGGAGAAAAATAAAAAGAGAAAGAAGAAGAGAAACAAGAGAGTCAACAACAACAACAAATAAAATTATTTAATAAAACAAGAATAATTCTTCTCTTCTTTACTTACTCCACAATTCTTCTTCCTCTCTTTTCTGACCTCTCATATTCACTCTTACTTGTATTTATTTCTTCTTTTTTATGTTAACACCTTCCATCTATATTCTCCCTCGCATACATATAATAGCATTATTATTATTATTATTGTTATTATAAGTATAAGTATTATTAGCATTAGTAATAATAATATAATTAATATTATTTATTTTGCTTTATTTTTTCTCCTAATAATATTATTATTTTTATTATTAGTATTATTATTATTAATATTATCATTATTTCTTATTATTATTACTATTATTATTATTATTATTGTGGTTTTGCTATTTTTATTGATTTTTATTATTTTTTATTATACTGGCCTTTTTACCACCATGGCAAGTTGATCTATTGAAAGGAAATACTCTCATCATCACTCACTCCATAGACGTCTTTCCAAAATGCTACCGCGATCATTAATCGATTATTTCCTTAAGGCAGATGCTGAGCATAACCACCACCCAGACTCCAACTTTACCGTCCCGTTTACCTGAATCCCTTGACAGATGTTGCCCTGCTCACACTCTAACAGCACGTTAAATCCTGAAAATTATTTGTTTTCGCTCACCCTTCACTTTAACATTTTCGAACATGACTGCTGAATGTTCAAGCCTTTACCTGAAAAACTCTTCCTTCACAGTAAGTGCAAGTCTTCCTGGGATGTCCATTACACCTTCCATTTACCCCAGATTTTCAGCCATAGAACAACTTATCTGGCTCCATCCTTTCTTAATAATAACTCCATCTCAAGAATTCCTTCTCTTCTCAATTATAACTTTCAACCAACTATACCAACTTATTCGCATTACTTATTCTCTGCATGATATTCACACTACATTCTGATCTCAAGCGTACATCTCCACCGCCTCCAGCCTCCTCCTCGCTGCAACGTTCTAACCCCATGCCTCACACCCATATTCTTTGGGCTTTTTTCTGCCGCAACTCTCATCTTTCCGGATATCAGAAGAAGTCAAGTTCACAAGTTGATTCTGGTTATGAGTTCATAACCAAATTATCTTTCATAGACTCATCTGCCAGCACATCCACTTCCGAATAACTAATTACATTCACTTCCTCCGGTCAGATATTCATTCTTTCATTGCCTTGGCTTATCATCATGCTTATTTCATTTCTCACTCTTAACTTTCTTCTAGTACTCACCTTAGCAACCTCTTCCACAAACCTTTGCAATTTGCCTTCAGAATCTCCCTAAAGTACTGCGTCATCAGCAAAGAGCAACTACGACAACTCAAGCATTATGAAGATAAAGAACATAAGGACATTAACATCTATCCACTAACACTTTCTCACCTCAGCCCAAGAATCTAACATTCACAGTAATGTTCCTCACCTTTCTCAATTACTTCCCTTCTCCTCTACGTACTCTAACATAATCTTCACACTCCTCATAAAAATCATTTACAGCTTCTAATAATCCACTGCCTAGTTTATACATTATATTTCATTATCATTATTATTATTATTATTATTGCTTTGTTGTTCTTTAATATATATATATATATATATATATATATATATATATATATATATATATATATATATATATATATATATATATATATATATATAAAATATATATATATATATATATATAAAATATATATATATATATATATATATATTAAAATTAGGTTCTTTCTAAAATTTTCTCTTATACGTTTAAAGATATATTCTTTTCATTTACATTAATGTAAAAAATTAATTAAAATTAATAATTTTATTAATTACTATTTTTTACATTACTATAAATGAAAAAAATATCTTTAAACGTATAAGAGAAAATTTTAGAAAGGACTTAATTTTATATGAGTAATTATCTTTATTTTTATTATTATTATTATTATTATTATTATTATTATTATTATTATTATTATTATTAATATTATTATTATTATTATTATTATTATTTTTTTTTTTTTTTTTTAAGAAGGCCAAACTTAAAAATACTGAGAGTCAACTGAACGACCTGACTGATCAACTTGACTGATCAACTTGACTGATCACCAGAAGCAATTGAAGATTTTATATATAGTCTTGTTGATAAATTTGAAATTTCCCTTTCTTAATTAATCCCTTCCTGATCTCTTTCATGAGAGCTTATAGCTTAATTTCCTACCAGATGATCTCTTTCTCTCTCTCTTTCTCTGTCTGTCTGTTTGTTTGTCTGTCTGTCTGTCTGTCTCTGTCTGTCTGTCTGTCTCTCTGTCTCTCTCTCTCTCTCTCTCTCTCTCTCTCTCTCTCTCTCTCTTCCTCTTCCCCTTCCACTTCCTCTTCGTCCACAGTACATCCTATTCTTCCTTTTCGTTTCCCGTGCATCGTCTATCTCCTCGTCTTCCTTTTCCTTTGTTCTCCTCCTCTTCCTCCTCCTCCTCCTTCTTGTGCCCACCTCTTAGAGTTTATTCCAGGAGTTCTGGAAGAGGGATTATATATGTTGGCAAGGATGAAAGGAGGAGGTGGGCCAGGATGCAGGCAGGTGGGCCAGGATGGAAGAACATGGCCAGGATGGAAGGAGGAGGTGGTCCAGGATGGAAAAAGGAGGTGGTCCAGGATGGAAGGAGGAGGTGGAGGGGCCAGAATGATAGAAGGAGGAGGAGGAGGGGGTAGACTGACATACCCACGATTCACCCCCCACCCCTCCACCCCCTCTCATAGGTGTACCTGCTGGAGGAGCGAGAGGTGGCAAGGCAGCTAAGGGAGCTGGAGGAAGTTATGGTGGGAACCATGGCCTTACTAACTTTTCTGCCAGGGAGATGACATGGGAAGGTAAGGAGGGGGGGGAGGTGTGTGTGTGTGTGTGTGTGTGTGTGTGTGTGTGTGTGTGTGGCTTTCAAATTAGCTGAGGTGGGTAACAGCTCTTAGCTTGTAAATAATGATAGGAACTTTTAACAAATACCATGAAAACTCTTGAGAAATAAATGTGACATGATTGAGAGATTCGTTACTAAAGCATTTATGAGAGAGATGAGAGAACACGTTATAAGAGACGAGTAAGAGATTTTTTTTTGTGAGAGATGCTTGTTCAGAATGGAGAGTCGTAGGTGAGATTGACATGTGTGAGAATGGTGGATGAGAGATATATTCTATAAAGAAAATTCAAGTGAAAATTAACATGCAAGAAATAGATAATGATTTATGTGATAGTGATAGATTAGAGACAGGTGAGAGACTGCCGGTTGGGAAATTGGCAGGTGAGAGACTGGCAGGTGAGACACATAGAAGCTAGACCCGTAGAAGTCACATAGCACCTGGGAAATGGGAGGAAATCAGGTATGATCCAAGAAAGACGAGGGAGCACCTTCAATTCCTTGGGTCAGGACCTCTTCACCAGCATCAAGACACAAGCTGTTGCAGCTCAAGTTCCACTTGAGACAACGTTCCGCTCTGTGAAGAGCTTTATGTCATGATGACTTGATAAAGTTCCACATTGAGCGAAACGTTGTCCCGATTAAAAGGATGTTCAATAATTTGTATCATTGTCTTCATACACGTGAGAGAGTACCTTCACAGAGGCTGGTATTACTGAGCTGGAAAACTATCCACGACTACTGTGCCAACACTAACGTTAATAGTTTTTCCTGAATTATTTAATAGGGAAACAGTCTTGTGCAGTACAACGTTAGGTTATTGCTTATGTGATGGGTGAGGATTATTTTTAAATTCATGGTAAGCACTAATTATAATTAGTCCTTACCATGAATTTAAAAATAATCCTTAAGTAATTACTTAAGGGTTATACAGTGCGGCAGTGAGAGGTAGGGAGACGCGCCAGTAAATATGGGAGAATCGATGCCGGGGACCTGAAGGTGGGCGCCTAATGTTATGATCACTAAGCTATATATTACCTATTGTATGTGTGTGTGTGTGTGTGTTTGTGGTGCGTGTGTGTGTGGGTGGTGTGTGTGTGTGTGTGCGTTCGCGTGTTTGTGTGTTTGATTTTCACAAGTCCAGATTCAATCGCCTCTCCGCTGAGTTTTGTTGCTCCCGTAACTAAGTGGATGTCTCATGAATATAGTTGAAAATGAAGGTGTGGTGGTGAGCAGCCAGAGGAAGTGTTCTAACTGCCTGTGTCTCCCCCGCAGACATCGTCTTGGCCATGCAGTTGTCAGCCATGTGTTTCGGAGCTCTCCTGGCGCTATGCATCGTCGCCTGCTGCGCCTACAAGATCTGTGGCCCAGCCGAGGAGATCGACTACAGCCCGAGATACTCAGCGATTAAGGCCGAGCACCCTCGACTTCCGCCAGAGCTCCTGCGGGAGATCTACACGCTATCAACATCATCTTCAGGTCACTCGCAACACTCTGGCACGACCCACAAGCTAACCACCACCACACCGTCCGAACCCACGACTCCGGCCTCCCAGCGGCCTGCCAACGCGGGTACGGTGGACTCTGTCAGTAGCATTTACGAGGGAGGACCTCGGGTAACGTCGGTGAGCAGAGAATCTCTCGGTAGCGGTAGAAACGCCTTGTCGGGATACTTGCCCAACGGAAGACCTCGGGGTCCGCCGCTTGGTGATGTAACCCCAGCAATTACGCCAGCGCCGCCAAGACGACCCATCACCGTCCAGAACACTCGTGCTGACGTCTATAAGCCTCCACGACTCTTGAACTTGAACTGTATGCTCGACGGACGACCGCGGCTGTTGACGCTCTCAGCTATATCGTCTTCGAGAGGTGTGAAAGAGGTTGTGGGTCATGGAGCAGCAAATAGACTTGCGGAACACAATCAGCACAGCTCTACCTTGGACCTGGCTCGTGCTGCCGCTGCCTCCATACCTTCCTTATCCCACACACACAGGTCCCTCTCAGATCCCTACACATCCCTCGTCTAGCTCCCGGGATCCACTTCTATTACCGACAATAGCAAAGAAAAGACGCGTTTCACAACAAGCATTCATTGGGACAACGTTTCGCTCTCTGCAGAGATTCATTAAGTCATTCTTTAGTAAAGCTTTATACAGAACGAAACGTTGCCCCAATAAAAACTTGTTTTGTCATGTGAGTTTTTTCTATTCGCTCCTTCCTCACCTCCCTCGGTCCACACCTTCTAATAAAACGAAACAAAACCTCATCACGCTCTGTCCTCAACCATCCGAAATCGAATGTACAGAACCTACGCTGTTTGAAGCGGGAAGCCTTTTAGCACTCGAATATCCAGCTCAGATAACCAACGTGGACGAAGCATTCGACCAACTGCTCAAACATCGGTGCTTTGTAAAGGACGCGTCGAGTGGCCTGAGTGGCGATCGACCTCCTCACTCGATTTTGTTTTGTAGCCTTACAACACGGAAGTAATTCGTGAAAAATGTTATACCACGGACGGTACGTGTTCGTGTGTTGTGGGGGGGGGGGGAAAGCAAGAACGCCTTCATTGATTGAGTGGTCTACTTGTGTAAGTGTGAATTACCATATATCACAGGAAACTATCGACACCGATGGCATGATTAGCTTGATGAAATTGGAAAAAAAAGGATGTAAAAAATAGTTTACAAAAAGATGAGAAAGTATTAAATTAAAAATCTATAGTGAGTTTATTAAAAAAAATAAAAGGAAATTTGTGATCAACTGAAAAAAAAATCACGAGTATTCAATATTGTAGCAATAATCACCAATGAGCAAAGAAATAAAAGCCATTCAATCAGTTAAATAAGACATTAGAACATTGATAGGGGGATATTGAACCAGTGAATGTGGTTATCGTTAACAATATTTTCACCAGGAAGCGCTGAACACGAAGGGGGTTCACAAAGAGCGCTAAACGTGGTAACTGGCTTGACAATGAGAGAGTTTGTCCTCCTGCACCAGTGTATTATCGGGACCAAGATGACATGAGCGTTTACCGAGACGTGGAAACACAGTGAGTCGTTCTCACCCTAGCCGCAGGAGCCAGGGCCACCCTGCACGAGTACACTAGCGAGGTTTCCATCGAGGACCCGTAGCCTGGCCTTCAGACACTCAACTAGAATAGTCAACAGCAGCCATATATAAATTTGATATGATCCCAGTTCCCCATTTATACGAGTATTTTAATAATTCTTGAGTGTACATAGTGTAGGTAGGGGTGTTGTAGCGTGTGCTTGTTGGGGGCTGGGGTGGGCTCTACTTCCTTCTTTTACTTTGCTAATTTGTAATTAGATACACAAGGCGTTCTGCCGACAACAGTGAACAAAAGGCATGAGTGCAGGAGAAGCTATTATTGTCGGGTTTCACTGCGTGCAGAGCTTTATCAAGTCATTAACTTTGATAAAGCTCTATAAAGAGCGAAACGCTGTCACAATAAGAGCTCTCTCGGCACCAATGACTTTTGCTTCATGATAAACTTGTAATTAAATGATGTTTGTAATGACTTGGTTCTGACAAGTGATCCTTCGCATACAACGAGGCTTCCAGGTAAGCAGTCAACTTTGTCCGCTGCTTCACACAGTAGACGGGACCAAATGTTACGGAGAATGGAGGACCATTGGTGTTGCCTAGGAAATATTCAACTGTTCTCTGGTATTATTTCTTATATAACTATGAGTGTTCATTTAGTGTTTATAAAATAGCAGAGATACCTTATACATCTTTGTGTGATAGATATTTTAGATATTGCTCCCTGGATTTAGTTATTTCACCGGGATCTATTAGCCTTAATGACGAGAAATAAATAGTTCCTTTAATACCGAGGCTTAAGGCCGTGAAGCGAGTGAGGTAGCAGTAGGATCTAAATAATATAGCTCACGGAACGGCTGGGGATTGAACCCTTGGCAGATGAGTCTTGCAGCTCACAGGCCAGTGCGTTAACCTCTGAGTTTTAGGATTCACTTGACATAGGTTCAAGTCCCATCCGTTTCGTGATTTGTTTGCAATCGTCTTATTGCGATTTCGTTAGTAAATAGTGTACTGTCGACGGTAGTCACAAAAAAAGACACATGTTGCACAACGGGCTTTTCTTCAGACAACTTTGCCTCAACGAAAGCTTCTTTGTGCAACGTGTGAGTTTTGTTCAGCATGATGAGGGAAACTTACTAGAACAGCCGTGGAATCACCAGTCTGGCTAACTCTGTTGTCCTTCGTTTATTAATACTTCTTGTTTTTGACAGTGCAAAGTCACCAGTTGTTGCCCCTGTGATTCCAACGGCTTGTTGACGTGAGAACTGTCGACAAGGTCAACCAACTCATGAACTTTGGTGCTCTTGCAATGTGCAAAAAAATAGTGTTACAACAGAGTCGATTTAAGGATAGGTTGCCACCCATATACACATCAATTAGGACATTCATTCAAAAATAAAACTGTCTTTTTGCAAAATA
>WNWK01001900.1:32500-60000 GCA_009830355.1 Cherax destructor | reverse complement strand
AACATCCATAAACAACAACACGTCAACAACAAAGAAACAATAACAACAGCAGCAACAATAACAATAATGACTGCTATAGAGCGGATCAACCAGACTCATGGGAAGACAGACAGCAGACAAACAGCAGACAGACGCAAAAAGACAGCAGACAAACAGCAGATAAACAGCAAACAAACAGCAGACAACAGACAGACAGCAGAAAGACAGCAGTCAGACAGCATAGAAACAGCAGACAGGCAGCAAAAAGATAGCAAAAAGACAAAGAAGGAAGTCCTTCAGTGACTAGCTCCTCAAAATATATCATAGTTTGGGGGGGGGAAGGATAACATAACTCTTATAGAGGGGACTAGAACCCTTAACGAGGGGACTAGAACTATTAACGAAGGGACTAGAACCATTAACGAGGGGGATACGAACCTTAAAGAGGGGTAAGGGAGGGGAAATATAGCCTAAACGAGGACCAACAGTGATAATCATTCAGCAGTAATTCAAGAAATCAACGAGAGTTATGGAGAGTGTAGGCAATGGGGTCGAAGATGTATGGGGTAGATATAAAAATGTAGTGTTAGAGTGTTCAGCAGACGTTTGTGGTTACAGGCGAGTGGGTGCGGGAGGGAAGAAGAGCTATATAAAATGTCTAAGACATTTTATATAGCAACAACGACAAATATGACTTATTTGTGTTAATTGAATCAAAGTTATTTTACTTTGATTCAGAATCTTCTTAGTAATTGCATTTAAGTGTGTGTGTGTGTGCTTATCTTTTTGTGGTTGCAGGGATCTAGTCACAGCTCCTGGCCCCGCCTCTCCGCTGTGTGTGTGTGCTTGTGTTTGTGTGTGTGTGTTTTTTTTGTGTGTGTCTTTGTGTGAATGTGTGGGGGGAGGGAAAGTTAGTCTCTAGTTATTTACAAAACAGTATTGAGCTCTCTGATATATATATATATATATATATATATATATATATATATATATATATATATATATATATATATATATATATATATATATATATATATATATATGTTGTGCCGATTAGGTAAAACTTGCAATTTTGACTTAAATAGCAACCCTCATCTTGCCATATAAGACAAGCGAAAATTTGTGTTTGCAATTATTTCACAAAAATCATTCTGAACCTAAAGAAAAAATATATTTCATTGTATTTGTTTATTATTACATTATTGTAAACTTATCTAAAATATATTTAGTTGGATTAGGCTAAATTAAATTGCGCTTGTTATAATAAGGTTAGGTAAGTTTTCTAAGTTTCTTTTGGTACAAAATTATAAATTTTTATATTACCATAAATGAAAAAATATATCTTTAAACGTATAAGAGAAAATTTTAGAAAGTACTTAATTTTAGATGAGTTCTTGCTAATTGGCCAGTTTTACCTATTAGGCACGATATATATATATATATATATATATATATATATATATATATATATATATATATATATATATATATATATATATATATTATCGACCTTGTCTTCCATTTCCTGCTTTAAAAATGTATTCTGAGTGTTTATTGCTCTGCTTGCTTCTTTTGCTTTATTCTCTTGTATTTTCAAGTTTGTTTTTATTGCCCCTTTTCTTTATTGATGTCGCTGCTGAATTATCGCAATCAGAAACAATCGCTGCTTCATTTAATGTTTTCTGCCTAGCTAATTATTAAGATTTGTTCTGTTCCTCTCCACTCCAGTGTCATGTGTGTGCGCACGTGTGTGAATACTCACCTATGTGTGTCAATGCATTTCTGCAGTTATATTAGGTCGTATAATTTAAGCAACGCCCACGGTGTTCCAGCGACTGAAGTCATAGTCATTCCAGGGAACGCGGGTTAGACTCTAACCCATAACAAGGGAGTCTGGAAAACACAAAGCCGTGAGTTCGTAGACTGTCTTGCCATGCGTGATTTGTTTGCAACCGTGTTAGTGCGATTTCGTGAGCCAGAGTCATTTTCAGCTATGTTAGTGTCCTCTGGTTCCTCCTGTTAATCGTTACTAAAAATGTATTAGTTTTTTGGGTGTTGATTTCCGTGGGAGGGAGAGAACATATGTTCTACTTGTATGTTTTGTGGGTACCCGAATTTATTTATGTTGCAAGTGGGCGTAGCGGCAGCAGCAACAGCAGTAGTAACAGCAGCAGTAGCAGCAGCAGCAATAACAGCAGCAGTAGTAACAGCATCAGCAGTAACAGCAGCAGTAACAGTAGCAGCAACAGTAACAATAGCTCTACACAGAGCGAGACATGATATGATTCAGCTCTACAAAGAGCGAAACATGACATGATAAAGTTCTACATAAAGTGAAACATGACATGATAAAGCTCTACACATGATAAAGCTCTACGCAGAGCCAGACATAACATGATACAGCTCTACAAAGTGAGCTTTACGTGATGTAATGAAACTCCACTCAAGGTGAACCATTACGGGATGATAGAGCCTTACACAGCGCTAATACAGCTAGATAATACACAATGGTTCTTAATATACATAAGAGAATGTATAATCCCTACGGTTTGGCCCTTATGTGTATAGTAATAATAACGATAATAATAATAATAATAATAATAATAATAATATTAATAATATCGAAAAATAGTAATAATAGTACTACTACTACTACTACTACTAATAACAATAATAATAATAATAATAATAATAATAACAATAATAATAATACAAAATTAGTTATATTAGTAATAATAATAATAATGTAAAACAAAAATAATTATAATATTCGTAATAAAAAATAATAATATAAAATAAAAATAATAATAATAATAATAATAATAATAATAATAAAATCATAATAATAATAATAATAATAATAAAAATCATAATAATAATAATAATAATAATAATAATAAAATAAGAAGAGTGAAACTGGAATTGTGGTCTAAAACGTCCATCGGAATCAAATCTCTTTCTCAAATTTGTCAAAAAAACATTTAATGCAGAATGATGATAAATTAGTTCGTTTAGCGAAAAGGAGACGAGTGTTATGCTGAAATTCAGGTTTCAGTGAATATATATATAGTGATGAATAATATTAGTTTGAGAACGTCCATCCTCTTCAAATATATTGCAGGGAAATGGATTCAACTGACGTGGATGACTAGAGAATCACGTACGATTTAAAGATATATATCTCGGTGATTATTATTATTATTATTATTATTATTATTATTATTATTATTATTTTTTTATTATTATTATTATTATTATTATTATTATTTTATTATTATTATTATTATTATTATTATTATTATTGTCGTTGTAATAGTAATATTATTAATAATAATAATAATAATTAATAGTAGTAGTAGTAGTATTACTACCATTACTAAAATAATTGTTATATTATTATTATTATTATTATTATTATTATTATTATTATTATTATTATTATTATTTTATTTTTATTATTATTTTCATTATTATTATTATTATTATTATTATTATTATTTTCATTATTATTATTATTATTGTTGTTGTTAATAATGGAGAAGCGCTAAACACGTATGTGCCATGCAGCGCTTGGTTAATGGGAGACAATCAGGTTCGAAACAAAGAAAGGAAATGCAGCCCCAGTTCCGTGGATGAAGAGCCCTTCACCAGCCTCTTCCTGCCTTCTCTTCCCTGACTTTGTGTTGTCGCCTCACCCTCTTTCTTACTCTCTATGTTCTCGGTAATTTTCTTAAATTTATTTTGTTCTCGATTTATTCCTTGCTTCTTTACTTGCTGTACATTTTTTTCTAGTTTTATTTCTCATCTGCTCATGAAGCTGTGTATTGAGTTTGTCTCCACCTGTGTCTCATCCAAGTTATTACGCTTTTTAGCCACCCTGAGATTAAAGAAATGTTTCCTTACGCCCTATGGTTCATCTGTGTCTTGATCTTCCATATGTGTCTCTTGGTCCTGGTTCTCTTAAATTAAAAAATCTGGTCTTATCTGCGTTATTAGTTCCCCTTCTCTCAGTTCCTCCAGTGTCTCGTCATGATACATTCCTCTTTCTTTTGGTACCAATCTGGTTGCAGATTGGTACCTTCTCTTGCTTCACGTGCTTGACCAGGTGTGGGTTCCATGCTGGGGTAGCGTACTCAATGACTAACCGTATTTGTTGTATATAAACTTTTAAAGAATTTTTTATTCAAGTTCCTTAATGCTGTTCCGAGGTTTGCTAATCTTACATATGCCGCTGACGTTATAAGGTTGATATGTAATTCTGGCAATATACTTTGCGTTATATTAACCCCCATGCCCTTTTCACTCTCTGATATTTGCAGCTTGTCTCCGCCCCTGCTGTACTCTGCGTCCGGTCTGCCCTCACCTTCCTCAAATCGCATGACCTTGCATTTGTTTGGGTTGAATGAGAGAAGTCACTTGTTTGACCATGTCTGTGGTCTGTTGAGGTCTTCAGAAGCTTAACACTAACCTCTGTTGATCTTATTTACATTGTTTCACATCATCCACAGATAGTGACACGTAGGATTCAATTCTCCCCTCCCCCCCACCTGTGATAGGTTGCTCACTTATATTAGGAACAACAGCGGTTCTCTCTGATCAACTGTACAATGCTTCGGTGGAGTATTACATCAAAATATACTTTCCTGCAGTCCAAGGACACTCAGCCCTCAAGCCCTGGTGTGTGTGTGTTAACTGTACTGAAAGGTCTCCCACGAGCTTATTCACATCTTCTTCATTGCATTTACCCATTAATCAAACGATAATTACCCATCGTTCTGCAGGATCTGTGCGCCCAGTTGAGTGCAGCGTCTCCACCTTAATATATAGGAAGGTACTTCGCAAAAATTTTGCATCCCCTATTTTGTCTGGAAGAAAAAACAATCACAGTCCCGATCTCACACGTAACGATTTCCACCTCATTGTGGAGGCGCTTCCACCCAGATGATAGTGTGAGGACAGCATTCCCGTGATGGCGCTTCCACCCAGATGATAGTGTGAGGACAGCATTCCCGTGATGGCGCTTCCACCCAGATGATAGTGTGAGGACAGCATTCCCGTGATGGCACTTCCACCCAGATGATAGTGTGTGAGGACAGCATTCCCGTGATGGCGCTTCCACCCAGATGATAGTGTGTGAGGACAGCATTCACGTGATGGCGCTTCCACCCAGATGATAGTGTGTGGACAGCATTCCCGTGATGGCGCTTCCACCCAGATGATAGTGTGTGAGGACAGCATTCCCGTGATGGCGCTTCCACCCAGATGATAGTGTGTGAGGACAGCATTCCCGTGATGGCGCTTCCAACCAGATGATAGTGTGTGGACAGCATTCCCGTGATGGCGCTTCCACCCAGATGATAGTGTGTGGACAGCATTCCCGTGATGGCTACGTAATCGGCCGGGAGAATTCTATATGGAAGGCATAAACAAATTGGTAATACGCTGGGATAAGTGTATCAATAAGTTTGTTGGATAAGCAGAGAAGTAAGCAAAGAATAATGTTCAATAAGAAGAAACTGTATTGTTGTCAGGAAAATATAATGAACGCATAGACTTTTTCGATCTTCCCTCTTGATTAACCTGACTCTAGTTGCAACATGGCTTTGCTGTGAGGCTGTTACAGTAACACCGCTGCTAAACAAGCATAACATGGCAGCTTTAAACACGTTTGGCTCTTGTAATGTTAATGAATTTGTTCTGGCGATAATGTCAAGGGTCACTGATGTTGCTGGCATCACTGACTGGGTTGGTGGTAGAGTGGTGAGCTTGTGCTGGCATCACTGATTGGGTTGATGGTAGATTAATGAACCTGTGCTGGCACCACTGACTGGGTTGGTGCCAGAGTGGTGAACCTGTGCTGACGAAACTGAGTGGGTTGGTGCTAGAGTGGTGAACTTGTGCTGCCACCATTGGCTGGGTTGGTGCTTGAGTGGTGAACTTGTGCTGCCACCATTGGCTGGGTTGGTGCTTGAGTGGTGAACCTGTGCTGGCACCACTAGCTGAGTTGGTGCTAGAGTTGTGAACCTATGTTGGCACCACTAGCTGAGTTGGTGCTAGAGTGGTGAACCTATGCTGGCACCACTAGCTGGGTTGGTGCTAGAGTGGTGAACCTGTGGTGGCACCTCTGGCTGGAGTTGGTGCTAGAGTGGTGAACCTATGCTGGCACCTCTGGCTGGGTTGGTGCTAGAGTGGTGAACCTGTGCTGGCACCACTGGCAGAGTTGGTGCTAGAGTGGTGAACCTGTGCTGGCACCACTGGCAGAGTTGGTGCTAGAGTGGTGAACCTATGCTGGCACCTCTGGCTGGGTTGGTGCTAGAGTGGTGAACCTATGCTGGCACCTCTGGCTGGGTTGGTGCTAGAGTGGCGAACCTGTGCTGGCACCACTGGCAGAGTTGGTGCTAGAGTGGTGAACCTGTGCTGGCACCACTGGCAGAGTTGGTGCTAGAGTGGTGAACCTATGCTGGCACCACTGGCTGGGTTGGTGCTAGAGTGGTGAACCTATGCTGGCACCTCTGGCTGGGTTGGTGCTAGAGTGGTGAACCTATGCTGGCACCTCTGGCTGGGTTGGTGCTAGAGTGGTGAATCTATGCTGGCACCTCTGGCTGGGTTGGTGCTAGAGTGGCGAACCTGTGCTGGCACCACTGGCTGGGTTGGTGCTAGAGTGGTGAACCTATGCTGGCACCTCTGGCTGGGTTGGTGCTAGAGTGGTGAACCTATGCTGGCACCACTGGCTGGGTTGGTGCTAGAGTGGTGAACCTATGCTGGCACCTCTGGCTGGGGTTGGTGCTAGAGTGGTGAACCTATGCTGGCACCTCTGGCTGCGTTGGTGCTAGAGTGGCGAACCTGTGCTGGCACCTCTGGCTGGGTTGGTGCTAGAGTGGTGAACCTATGCTGGCACCACTGGCTGGGTTGGTGCTAGAGTGGTGAACCTATGCTGGCACCTCTGGCTGGGTTGGTGCTAGAGTGGTGAACCTATGCTGGCACCTCTGGCTGGGTTGGTGCTAGAGTGGTGAACCTATGCTGGCACCTCTGGCTGGGTTGGTGCTAGAGTGGTGAACCTATGCTGGCACCACTGGCTGAGGAGTTGGTACTAGAGTGGTGAACCTGTGTTGGCACCACTGGCTGAGGAGTTGGTACTAGAGTGGTGAACCTATGCTGGCACCTCTGACTGGGTTGGTGCTAGAGTGGTGAACCTATGCTGGCACCTCTGGCTGGGTTGGTGCTAGAGTGGCGAACCTATGCTGGCACCACTGGAATCGATTCTCTCTCTCTCTCTCTCTCTCTCTTTATATATATATATATATATATATATATATATATATATATATATATATATATATATATATATATATATATATATATATATATATATGTATATATATCCACAACGCTTTAATCCACGGGACCATACAATCCTACAAAAAATTACGCACCCAGCAGAGCTAGGTGTTGTACCGTGATCCGAGGACATACGATGGTGTCGGGTGCTTCATCCTCCTCCCAGCTCTGCTGGGTGCGTGATTCTTGTAGGATTGTATGGTTCCTTGGGAAGAGCGTCGTGGAATTTTCGCTCACCATGAGGCGGGCTAAAACAACACGAGTTCGAATCCTCGGGTAGTTGCAGTGTTGTTATTGATTAAATACCACTTGTTCGTGGTTACAATACTATATATACTGCTTGTGGAGGGTAGTACAGCAAACGGGGAGGAGGATGAAATTAGCTCTGAAGAACCCACACCTTCGTATATCCTTGGATTACGGTACAACACCTAGCTCTGTTGCTTGCGTGATTCTTGTAGGATTGATTATACAAATGAAAATATTTATTTCGAAAATAAGCAATTGCTCGATCACACGTAATAACAGCTTGCCCATATACTTATTTTATTTAAAAAGGGTTTATATTAGCTCGAAACTTCATTTCTAACGCATTTCTCTTCAAGATTCGTACAGGTATAAAATTGTACAACCATTTCTAATATATTTTTACGAGAATTTTTCCTGGAACTTTACCATAATAGTTCATGAAACTGTACGATAATTTTTCCTGGAGTTTTACACAAATATCCCGCGCATAGGAGAAACTTAAAAAGACATTTCGATCCAATATGGACCATTAGCTAGTCACATAATCTGACTAGATAATGGTCCAAGTCAGATCAAAACGTCATCATAAGTTTGTTTTTATTATGTGCGGGTTTTTTGTGTATTCTTCCAGTATTGTGAATTTTTATTCGTCCTAAGTGTACAATCTGTATGATAGTTTTTCCTGACATTGTACGATAATTTTTCCTGAAGGTGTACGATATTTTTTCCCAAAGCTGTACGAGAACTTTTCCTAAAACTGAACGATAATGTCTCCTAGAAAGTTACAAACAAGTGCGATAGTTTTTCCTAAAACTGTATGATAATTTCTTTTGGAACTGTACGATAATTTCTCATAAAACTGTTCGATGATTTCTCCTGAAAGTATACGGTTATTTCTCCTACGATAGTTATTCTTGAAATCGTACGATAATTTCTCCCGAAATTTTACAATAATTTATCCAGGAACTGTACGATATGTTTTCCTGAAACTGCATGATAATTACTCTTCAAACTGTTTGATTATCATTATTGGGCTAACTCATCCTCACTTCAGAATGTACACTTCTCTACGCATTTCACAGGAAAAATGCGTTTAAATTAATACAGTTAACCTGCAACATGCAAATTGTTACCGGCGGGTAGCATCTGCCATATCTCTCTAGCGACCTTGACCATTTAGGTGAGTATAAATAGGAAGCGCGTGCGTCTGTCTGGTGCTCAGCAGACGGAGGATCAAGCCTACACTACTTCTTACGCTGAATGACCCACATAGGTTTAGCGCTTAACGTGCATTATTCATTCCAGCGACCTGGAAAATCTGTAAACACGTAAATCTGGACGATTTATACCCATGGCTGGAAGAATGAGATGCTTTTCTTAGGTAATAATTCCTGGAACGATACCTTCATGGGCAGTCTTGTTGGTGAAGTTCTCTTAATGAGAGAAATTAAAGCTGCTTATCCACTTTCCGGGATTGAATTCGACTGTATCTCATTCCTCAGACTTCAAATTGAATGCAATAATAAAAAACTGACTTGAGACTAATTCCAAAACACACACACACACACACACACACACACACACACACACACACACACACAGGCACGCACACTCATACACGCACGCACGTGCGCGCATACACACAACGAAAGCTTACCAACATAATAGCAATAACAAAACGAGTTTCGAAATTTGGTAGTTGAGCAGAGACTCAAATCTTACACAATGACGATAGTATTAATCCCTATCTCATCTTCGTATCCAGGGAGTTATTTGGTAGTTTCTGGGAAAGAAAGAGAGAGTGAAAGAGGGAGAGAATGGTATATATAGTATATATATATATATATATATATATATATATATATATATATATATATATATAATGAGGTTCCACATGCGAAGCGAATCTACACTAAAAAAAACAACGTAGGTTTCAAGCTGTAAGTTACACCGTCTTCATGGAATATCCAGTTTATTGATATACGTTTCAGATTTTTCATTACCCATCATCAGAATCCAAAACTGGACTTAAAATAATATTAAAATTCATAAATAATATCCCATCCATCGTAAAAAAAATTTAATAATAATATAAATTAAATAACCGAACTAATTTTGTAATTTTGAGTTACGATGGAATTATATTTATTTTATATTTTTTTATAAAATAAAAAAAATGAGATTAAGTAAAGCTACATTTTTTTTTAATAGGATACTTATATTACCCTTGTATAGAGCTAACACATTAAAATTCAGAATCCTATTAAATCCTTCATTAAACAAATTATCTAAACAATAATGGTAAGTAAATCGCACAAAAGTACAAGCCCTAGATAGTCTTTTTTTTAATAAACACTCAAAATAAATATTATATGAAAATATTTCTGATGAAAACAATATTTGCAATATACAGAACCTATAACCTATTACACAAGCTCTTTATTATTAACTTATACGGAAAATATCAATATGGGAAACAATAGCTAATTATGTGACAGTAAAACGTTTAATTGAGTTATTGTTTTATGAATCTCTGGTATAAACTTCTCCAACAATCTAAGGTCAGGAGCGTTTGAGCATTTACATATTAATTATCTTGATTGAAACTAAACGGATTTCAGAAGGATTCCAAACGTTAATAAATAAATAAAATAGATATCCTATGAGGATGGTAATCCTTACAGCCTTGAACCTGCTTAATATATATATATATATATATATATATATATATATATATATATATATATATATATATATATATATATATATATATAGTGTATTTGTGTGTGTGTGTGTGTGTGTCTGTGTTTGTGTATGTGGGTCTGTGTGTAAAATCAAAACGAAAATAGTTGTAGATTGTTATACATAGGAGGTGTAGCGTACTCCGGTAAGACGTAGATGTACTTACCTTGGAGATAAGATCATGTCTCGCCACCCAAAGTGTTTCACGGTTATTGTAAGTACTGTGTACTGTTTGTACTTCTCTCATAGGATCTCTTCAATAAAACTTACACTACAAAACGCTGGTGTTTTACTGAACCTCTCGTTGTTGTAGCGTAGGTGTTGCTCTTTATATATATATATATATATATATATATATATATATATATATATATATATATATATATATATATATATATATATATATATATATATATATATATATATATATATATATATATATATATATATATATATATATATATATACATCGCCTATTGCCCCATTTACAAAAATAAATTAACGAGTAACTTTAAAATAATAAGAATTTGAAAGTCGGATCAAAGTTTCTGTAAAAGGAATCAAATGTTTTAATTGAATAAACAAAAAGATTATAAGAGAATCTAATGTGTACCTCTTAATGTAGAGCCTATGATAGTCTCACCTCTATTGCTGCACAGTATACAGAGCCTCTTCTAGTCTCTGCTTTATCTTTTCATGTCTCATCTTCATGACGGCAGAGTCCCTATCCATGACTCTAACAGTGGAGGTATCATGTATTCACGAATACCGTGGTGACTGAAAAACTGTAGTCATCCCAACAGTTATCTTGTTGTACGTGAACTGTCTTACTGCCACATGATCACATTCTTCACAATCTCGGTGTTTTAAATCCTAAACTTTAAAATCTTCTCTAAAGGGAAATTATCCCTATTTGTCAATTTTAAAAACTCTGGGAATAAAATTCTCAATGTAATTCCTCCGGAATTTAACCAGCCATATTTCTAAACATTCAGAAATTATCCATACTCATTACGTAAAGTTTGCTTATGAATTAAAAAAGTAACGAAGTTTCGTTTAGTAGATATTAATGTTATTAATTAAGAACTCTGATGACTAATTAAGCACATTAATTTGTAAAATATTGCATTTATTTAGTAACTAAATCTGGATCAATGATATGCTTAAATTATAACGTAATATTATTCTAAACTTTGTAACTAGAGTTGAAGTTAAAATTGAAACTAATATTCATTGTGAATTACTGTTTCTTAAATCAGTTTTAGAATGGAAGGATTTTCCAAGTAGATTCCTTGACACATATATAGAATAACAGGACTAGCATATGCCTGCCCTCTGGTTCAAACCCTCTCCATTCACTGAGGAAGATACAATCGTGTTATTCAATTTTTTCTGTAACACAATATAAAATTTGTATATTTTTATTAGCACAGTATTTATTGCAATCAAAATCTACATTAATTGAGAAATGTGGACTAAACTGCTATAAGAATTATATTCTAAGCATTCTCCCAAAATATTTGTGGGAGATAATTTTTCTCTGCAAAAGACTATTAACTTTCAAGTCTTTAACCATGATTTGTCAATACACTTATATTAGATGTGTCTCAGTACTTTAGTATGACTACGAGGCAGTTCGGGCCTTAAATTACTGAACATTTAAGCAAAACACTTAGAAATGAGGAAATGCTGGTAGTTCCACGAGTCACAATCATGAAGGAACATGTGCGAGACATGCCACGAGGGAACATGTGCGAGACATGCCACGAAGGAACATGTGCGAGACATGTCACGAAGGAATATGTGCGATACATACCACGAAGGAACATGTGCGAGACATGCCACGAGGGAACATGTGCGAGACATGCCACGAGGGAACATGTGCGAGACATGCCACGAGGAACTCAACTGAGTTATACCCAATTCCTCTTTACATAACTTAGCGTCATACTAGCAGAGACTCTTTATACTTGTCACCTTAATAGTTATACCCACAAGTTAGAGGCAACATTAACTTTGCATTTAAAATAATGCTATTACTTTCTTGTATATATATATATATATATATATATATATATATATATATATATATATATATATATATATATATATATATATATATATATATATATACACAGATAAACAGATTGATTGACTGACTGAGTGATTAGGAAAAATTTGGCGAGTTTGGTGTACTATAGACTCATGTTAAGGGACTTGAATAAATTTGTTTTAAATGATGGAGATGAAGTAAGGTTAAAACTATGAAGGGTAGGGGTTATTATGTTGTGGTTCTTGAGGTCGACTAATTTCACTAGTTTTTTTGCCTCCTTGAATCTTTTGTACCTATCCTTGAAACTCTTTACCATGTATGCTTCAACCTCCTTCTCCATCTATTAGGTTATATTTCACGTTATCTCTGAAGCTGAAGAAATATTGTACTATCAAACATCATCATGATTCAGATGTGTTTTTTAGCTTCCATGTTCGCTCTCTTTTTAATGTTTCCAGGCTGTCTGTCTGTCTCTGTCTGTACTATCTTAACATTATTATCTTGTCTCTGCTGTTTTTTCCTTCTTTTCTCATAGTCCAGCCATCTCAACTATGAGACTTGTATTGTTGTAAGGTTGTGGCTTTTTCTCTAAATTCTTTACATGTTTTGTCAAGTATAGGCACAATGTTGGGGCCGAATAATGCGTCGGAGGCATTTTTATAGTCTTAGATAACTCTTTCTTAAAGGCTTCTGAATTAAGTTCTTAGAAATGCTAAGGGAGCATATACCGACATGTACAATTTTTCTGATATGTGTCTGTATATATGTGTGTGTGTGTGTGTGTGTGTGTGTGTGTGTGTGTGTGTGTGTGTGCGTGCGTACTCACCTAGTTGTGGTTGCAGGGGTCGAGTCATAGCTCCTGACCCCACCTCTTCACTGGCCGCTACTGGGTCTCTCTCTCTTCGCCATGAGCCTTATCATACCTCTTCTTAAAGCTATGAATGGATCCTGCCTCCACTACATCGCTTCCCAAGCTGTGTGTGTGTTTCATTCTGGTGCTGCGTACTCAAAGACAGGCATAACGTATGTCGTATATATAGCTTTGAATAACTATTTGTTGAGACTCCTGAAAGTTACTTCCATATTTGCCAGGTTACTCGGTTCATTTGTGATTCTGGAGATATGCTCAGCACTATGCCCACCCCTAATTCTTTCTCCTTGAGAGATGTTTGCGGCCTTCCGTCCCCTGAGTCTATATTCCATTTCCAGTCTTTTTGCCCCTTTCCCAATTTTCATAACCTTTCCTTTCCTAGGGTTGAATTCAAGCAGCCACTTGTTTGTCCAATCTTTGTAGTTTCTTTCAGATCCTTTTTAGTCTTTCTATATCTTCGTCTGTGTTATATTCGCCTCATCGTATTTTACACCTGCAAAAAACCATACATCTCTTCTAGTATGTCATTCACATATATGTACTAAAAACAGTACTGTTCCTAATTATATCATTTTGAAACTCAGCTTGTCACAGTTTCCCATTCTAATATATCTTCTTGAACAATCACTCTCTGTATTCTTCCCATCAGGTACTTTTTTATGCACTGTAGCGCGGTCCGTTACCCGTGGCTGCTGCTCGCATATTCACTGACTTACTGTAGATTTTAGCTAGTGTTTCAGACGGTGCTTCGGGTCCCTCTCGCAGAATCCATGGTGACACTTTGACCGGACCCCCTTGTTTATGATATATATAGCTCAATGAACAAATATGTTTACCTCTTGCCCTGATGTGTGTATGATGCTCAGCACAAGTTGGTGTACTCTTATTTTTTAGCTCTCCAGTATTGTCAATGTTTCCACTAAGAACATCTCGTTAATTTTTTTTAGCTACTCACAGACTTCCCTGTCGTTTCTAGTGAGCTCTCCACCTACCTTCTTCAGCCTTATTTCCTGGTCTTTAACTGTCGTCTTTCTTTTTATGTGGCTGTGAAGTTATTTCAGGTCACATTTGACTTTTGTTGCTGTCGTATTCAAATTGTTTCTCAGTGTCTCTCCTTTCTCTTGTATATTCGTTTCTGGCTCTTCTGTTCACTCTATTATATTCAGGCCTTTATTTTCTATAGCCTTTCGAAGCCCCGTAATTTTAAATTTTTCTCTCTCTATCACTTTGGCTAAACTTCGAGCCCCTCTTTGCTTCTTTCACCATCGTTTTTTTTGGGGAGGGGGGTATAAAATTCCGCTCTGTTTCAAGGCACTTTTCACCAGCGGAATCCCATAATCTCATTCGTTAATTTTCCTTCCATTTCACTTTCCGGTAGCATTGCATTCAAGAATTATATCATCCCATGGAAGCTCTATCTTCTATAGTCTGGGTATTCCTGATCCCATCTATTTATTCTTCCCTCAATGCTGACTTCCAAAAAATATTCGAAATTTAGTACTGCATGATTGCTAACACTTGAAGAGGCCTCACACGTTATTTCACCTGTATCAGATGCACTTATGGTAATTACTTGACCCAGTGTTGGTGATTCATCCGCTCCTCTTTCTCTTGTCGCGTCTTTGACATACTAACACAAACATTTCCATCACCAACTCCATCATTGTAATCCTCGTTGTTCCTATTCCCCCGTGTGGCTCCCAGATCTCCCAGTCTGATTCTTTGTTGTTGAAATCTCCTATGATTAGTAACTTAATTTTAGTTACGTGGACTCTTCTTGCTGCTTTTGCTATGTTGTCAACTTTAATTTTAGCTATTTTTGGATTCCTGTCTTGGTCTCCTACTCTTTGGTGGTGGGTTGTGGATCACCGCTTCCCCTACTCTGAGTCCCGCAGTCTTGATTGCGCCCACTCTGTAATCATATGGGTTATTTCTGTTAATGCTTCTCATGTCTTCACAACTCCACTGGTTTCTGATGTGCGCTGCGACTCCTCCTCTCCCTTGTTTCTTTTTTTTCCAGATTACTTAATATCCTGCCGGTAAAATAACAGTTGATATTATTTAAGTTAGTTTTGTCTCTCTTAAGAGTTGCCTATGAGTGTGTTTGTGTGTGTGTGTGTATGTGTGTGTGTGCTTGTATGTACGCGTCTGGGAGGGATGGTAGGATAGGGGAAATAGTCCAGGAACATAAATCATGTGATGAAATTGAGATTTCTTACCATGCAGGAAATTCTCAACTCGCAGCTGATGTTGCGACAGTTGGAGTGCAGGTGTGTACAAGTTCCTCTCATGTACAAGTTCCTCTCATGTACAAGTTCCTCTCATGTACACGTTGTTGTGATATATGTTATCATGTATTCCCTGGTGACGTCTGCTACTGGTCTCACCACCTCCCACTCACCTGCAGGCGACTACTAGCATTTACTTAGTTCACGTTCCTAGTTACAGTCCATCTTGAGCGGACTCCGTGTGTCCTAGCACCTGGTCATCGTCTAGATGTAGTACTCCAAACACTACCTAGAATTACCTTACTTATATCCTAAGTAGACTTGCTCCTTGTTCCTCTTACTAACCTAGTCAGCCCCTGTTATGACAAGTAGCAGTAAAGATCCTATAGCATGAATCCAACCTCGATACTACATGAAAATAAATTTGGGGTTACTTGAACATTCGCCTCTTGCCTGCCATCCCTCGAAGGAAAACAGTTAACTGAAATTATTCAGTTTTTTTATGAAAATTTATATCAAACTATTAAATATAACTTAAAATTCAACACCATTAAGTTAAAATGTAACGAGAGTTCTGATGGAAAATTAAAATTTACTGTTTTCTTTGGGCAAGGTGAATCTTCGGGTGATTCCAGATTTGTGTATATGGATAATTTTTTGTATGTGATTAATCCTACCACACCCACACGTCCTAAATTAAAACACGACTGTTTAAAGACTCACATCATACTTCGAGGTCTTACTGCCGCTCGAAGGCAGCCTCACAACCACGTATTTCTATATATATATATAACTCCATCTGCTTAAAACCTTAATTTAGTCACTGTTTCATCACTGTGATTCTGTTTACTGAGAAATGAATCAAAACTTAATTTCCCTTGAATGTTGAAGGAGATTCATTATCTGCCTCTCCAATTGAGGAATTACACCAATTAACCTCATATTATAAATAGATCTAGTTCTATTATCTCTCCTCCCAATCAGAAGAGACTTTAAACATCTTATATTTCAGAGTCACCCTAAACACATTTTCATACAAATTTATGAAAATGCTTATTGGAGTAATTACGTTTATTACTGTGGGATTTTATTTTTTTCTGTGGACCTGATTTTTTTTTAGTTTGAAAGTCAAAAATATGACATGTATGATAGAGCAAAGACACTGATAACAGAGGAAAGCTTTTTCTCAATCAGGAGGAAGCACTAAACCAGTATGAGTCACCTAGCGCATGAAGAGACACAATGAAGTTTGATCCAAGGAAAGGAGGATTAATCTACTTACTTGGATCAAGGCACCTCCATTTATGAGTTAAACCCGATATAAATTTTATATGAACAAAAGTATGATATATATATATATATATATATATATATATATATATATATATATATATATATATATATAAAAGGTTTTGCTCAGTAAAAGTGTCTTTGTTATAGCATTTATTGTTTTATTATATTAAATAAATATAATAAATATAATTAATATAATAAATATAATTTCAGCTTTTTTTATTCTTTGGAATTAGAGTTTGTGTGGTGGTCCATCTGACATGCCCGCGGTGTCTTTGCTCTCCTCACTTCACACATTGCTGGTCTGAGAACAAAAGACATGGATTGCTGAACAAGCTTTTATTGGGGCAAAGTTTCGCTCTGTGGAGAGCTTCATCGAGTCAGATAAAGCTCTACACAGAGAGAAATGCCAACTATTTGAAAGCTTATTCCGCATCCTGTGTCTTTTGTCCACTGTTGTCGGAAGTATGACAAAGGGATCCAGCTATTGCAATTTTTGTTATATATACTTTCATTTATCAGTTCTCTGTGTCTGTTATTTTATGGTTTTTATCTGTTCTTAATATTAAAACATTCTGAAATTAGCTACATTCTAAATGTGTTTTTTTTAAACCGATACTTTGCCAACTCCACAATGAACCCACAACTTTAATAGAAAACTTTCGAAGACATTTCGGTCAATTCAGGACCATTATCAAATCAAATGAAAGACTATAGAGGGACAAGAATAACAAAAGACAGACCAAATTTTGAGAATATTAGAATACACATTCGGTGAAAATAATATAAAAATAACTTTCTACCATAACACTAATCTACTTGATAATGGTCATAGGGGGACCGAAAGGTCCTCTATAGTAGCCTTTACAAATTGTGGAATAGTTGTGAATTGTATCTAAACTCTTTCCCACACACCAATCCTGGTACACAACATTGCGCACATCACAGTGAACACCTTTGGAACCTACGACATCCAAAACATGAAGTCTACTTGAAGCTTTGTTGTAGATTTTCTTAGGCTTTACAGACACTTGTTAAGTGGTGTAAAAGATCTAGAAATAAGCGAACTGACACATACGCACATCTTGACAAGTTACGGAAGCTTGCCTTGTAAGGTATATATATTAGCTTCAGTCAGGAAAATACAGAAGTTATGCAGCTAATTTGTTAGTTACATTAATCAGAAAAAAAAACATTTAAGCTGTGAAAGTCGAATTTGTTAACAAAATAGCAGATTACTAGATAAACTTGATACTTGAGATAATTACTATCTTCATGCACCAATTGCACACACACACACACACACACACACACACACACACACACACACACAACACAAACACACACACACACACAGCACAGCTATAGCAATGACTTAAGGAGTCTTCTCTCCTGCAGGAGTCCGTGAAGGAGACGCTCGAGGAGGGAAGGCAGGCAAGGGATCTGGAGGAGGTCATGGAGGCTACAATGGTATCTCCAATTCTGTATCCCGGGAGATGACCTGGGAAGGTGAGTCATGGTGTTATTTACGTGGGACATGAAAAAAGACCTTCTACAAAGCTCTGTATAGATGTGTTTAGACTTCATGAAGTTCTTAACGGTGATATTTTGTACCAGTAAGGTGTTGTGCAGTAGTGTTTTTTTCTTCAATACTCTTAACACTGTTTTCTTATTCAGTTTAGTTGAGGTCGTTTTTAAAATATTTTGTCGTAGTAAGTGAAATGCTAAGGACCAACTTCACATCACACAGTGCATAATACTCTCTAACTCATTCATGTATCACAGAGCTACGAAACATATTTGTTTATTGCCCCCTCTTTCACACCTCCCCACCCTCATTACCACTCATCACCATATTCAGAAGAGTTTATTGGCTCATCTGGTAGCAGACGAAACTTCACTTTTTGTGATACCACTTAAGAAGTGACTTTTTCATATCATTTGACATATCACTGACACGTCGTTTGACTGTATTATTCAAAACTGACATCATCTTTTCCTGTTGTGTGTGATTATTTATACGTATACGTAGATAGAGATATACTACATAGATATTAAGCAAAATCTGAAATGTTACTGCCGTAAGCTTGCTCATTATAGAGGTATGTGAAATCTGGAATGTTGCTTCTGTAGACTTTTGCTCTAGAGCATTAAATTAAATCTGAAGAGAAAAGTCTAGGTTTTTTCTCGATGTAAATATGTGAAAGTTGAAGCTTAAATTCTGCAGACTTTTTCCAGTAGCTGTTAGTTAAATCTGAAGAGTAAACTCCGTAGACTTTTTTCCAATGCCTAAAAGTAAGTTAAATTTTAAGATTAAATTCCGTAGACTTTTCTCTTATAGACATCTGACGATATTTCAGTCTTAAAACACAATCAATATATACAAGTATTTATTAATAAAAATAATAATATCAATAATAATAAATATTATATTGTTGTTTTAATTATTTTTTTTTTAATAGTTATATGTATGAGTAGATCATATTTTATAAAGCTGAAATACTAGTTTTTATAGAATAAATGTATGTTTAAATTCTAGAAAATATTTAATAGCATAATTAACCTTTGTTTACTCTCCAAAGGACTCTGAACGTATTTTGCAACACTCCTCACTTACACATGTGTATTTATAATCAGGTTCGATCCAAGAAAGGGAAAGATTACTTTACCGTGATCTCTTGGATCAAGACCATCGCGTTTAATGCACGCTGTTAAAACAGAGATTCTGTTTTAATAATGGGTTTCTTTTGGTATATAGAGTTTCTGTTGTTTCGCAGAGATCGTGTTGGCTGTGCAGTTGACAGCGATGTGTCTGGGAGCGTTGATGGCTCTCTGTGTCGTCGCCTGCTGCGCATACAAGATCTGTGGACCAGCCGAGGAGCTAGAGTGGGGGTCTCAGTACTCCGTCCTCAAGAAACCTCCAAGGCAACCTCCAGAGCTTCTGAGGGAGCTCTGAGCCCGGCCCTCGCCCTCTGTTTCCACCCAGGGAGCTTCCAACACCACTACCTGGGTCTTCAAAGACACCGTGAGGTCCCACGAGGGTCCTTAAGGCGGTCTTGCTACGCGGCAGAGGGCGAGCCACAGCAGTGGTCACAGTCACACCAAGAGACCATCGTTACAGTATGTGGTAGGTGTTACAGTGGGGAGGTCACACCTACAGCAGGCGGTCATTATTATACCAAGTGGTCACAGTTACAGCATGGAGGTCATAGGTAAACCATGCCGTCACAGGTGTGACAGAGGACCCTACAATCTCAAGTTAGCCAAAGGTGTAACTCGCATCGATTCCAAGATTCTTCAGTTCAGATGTCGAGGTCGCTGTTCCTCGACGGCCTCAGAAACATTGTTTGCCTTCGTGCTACGTGGTCTGACAGCCTCAAGTTTTATTTGCTTTCGTGCTACCTTCCTTGACAGCTTCAGGAACGTCTTAAATTTGTGCGACCCGGCTTGACAGCCTCGAGAATACTGTCTTACCTTCGTGCGACCCGGCTTGACAGCCTCGAGAATACTGTCTTACCTTCGTGCTACCCGGCTTGACAGCCTTGCTTCCTATTCTATAAATAATCTTAGTCACCATCAAAGAGTGGCGTCACCAACACTGGCATCAAAAACATACTCGTTGTCTCATACATTTGGTGAAATCTGCCATGAACCAGACACAACAGCGACCTCACTTTGATGCTGTTGTTGTTTTTCATTCTAAACATATTTTTGATGTCTTAATATTGTGAAAAATTAATAGAATGAAAAATATTTGATAGTTGAAATATAGATACACACACACACACATACACACACACACACACACACACACACACACACACACACACACACACACACACATACACAAACACACACAGACAAACACACACACACACACATACACAAACACACACAGACAAACACACACACACACACAAATACACACACAAACACACATACACACTAGCACACACACAGGACAGGAGGGTTAGGGGAGACATACAAAATACTGCGAGGAATAGATAAGGTGGACAGAGACAGGATGTTCCAGAGATGGGACACAGAAACAAGGGGTCACAATTGACGTTAAAGACTCAGATGACTAAAAGGGATGTTAGGAAGTATTTCTTTAGTCACAGAGTTGTCAGGAAGTGGAATAGTCTGGCAAGTGAGGTAGTGGAGGCAGGAATCAAACATAGCTTTAAGATGAGGTATGATAAAGCTCATGAAGCTGGGAAAGATAGAGGACCTAGTAGCGGTCAGTGAAGAGGCGGGGCCAGGAGCTGAGTCTCGACCCCTGCTACCACAAATAGGTGAGTACACAAACACACACACGCAAACACACACACACACACACACACTCTCACACACACACACACACACATACACACACACACACACACACAAACACACACACACAGACACACACTCAAAAACACACACACACACACACAACACACACACACACACACACACACCAAACACACACACACAAACACACACACACAAACACACAAACACAACACACACACACACACACACACAAAACACACACACAAACACACACACACAAACACACACACACAAACACACACACACAAACACACACACACAAACACACACACACACACACAAACACACACACACAAACACACACACACAAACACACACACACAAACACACACACAAACACACACACACAAACACACACACACAAACACACACACACAAACACACACACACAAACACACACACAAACACACACACACAACACACACACCACACACAAACACACACACACAAACACACACACACAAACACACACACACAAACACACACACACAACACACACACACAAACACACACACACAAACACACACACACAAACACACACACACAAACACACACACAACAACACACACACAAACACACACACAAACACACACACAAAACACACACACACAACTATATATATAATATATTTATTATATAATACTATATATAAACATAATATAATATATATATATATATATATATATATATTTATATATATATATATATATATATATATAATATTTTATATATATATATATATATAGTATATATATATATATATATATATATATATATATATATATATATATATATATAGTATATATATATGATTTTATGGTTATAAGATATCTCTGATAGCTTCATAGGTTCATGGTAACAATGACATTTGCGAGTCGAGTTTAATTCAGTGACAAGCTTCATGGCAGTCTATACAGTCATTTAATTCAGTACAATGTTTGCAAATCATGCATCTACATTCAAGGCAGCTGCAGGAACAAGACAGCTGCACGGGGAACAAGCAGCTGCACGGGAACAAGACAGCTGCACGGGAACAAGACAGCTGCACGGGGAACAAGACAGCTGCACGGGGAACAAGACAGCTGCACGGGGAACAAGACAGCTGCACGGGGAACAAGACAGCTGCACGGGAACAAGACAGCTGCACGGGAACAAGACAGCTGCACGGGGAACAAGACAGCTGCACGGGAACAAGACAGCTGCACGGGAACAAGACAGCTGCACGGGGAACAAGACAGCTGCACGGGAACAAGACAGCTGCACGGGGAACAAGACAGCTGCACGGGAACAAGACAGCTGCACGGGGAACAAGACAGCTGCACAGGGGAACAAGACAGCTGCACGGGAACAAGACAGCTGCACGGAGAACAAGACAGCTGCACGGGAACAAGACAGCTGCACGGGGAACAAGACAGCTGCACGGGGAACAAGACAGCTGCACGGGGAACAAGACAGCTGCACGGGGAACAAGACAGCTGCACGGGGAACAAGACAGCTGCACGGGGAACAAGACAGCTGCACGGGGAACAAGACAGCTGCACGAGGGAACAAGACAGCTGCACGGGAACAAGACAGCTGCACGGAGGAACAAGACAGCTGCACGGGGAACAAGACAGCTGCACGGGAACAAGACAGCTGCACGGGGAACAAGACAGCTGCACGGGAACAAGACAGCTGCACGGGGAACAAGACAGCTGCACGGGGAACAAGACAGCTGCACGGGAACAAGACAGCTGCACGGGGAACAAGACAGCTGCACGGGGAACAAGACAGCTGCACGGGGAACAAGACAGCTGCACGGGGAACAAGACAGCTGCACGGGGAACAAGACAGCTGCACGGGGAACAAGACAGCTGCACGGGGAACAAGACAGCTGCACGGGGAACAAGACAGCTGCACGGGGAACAAGACAGCTGCACGGGGAGCAAGACAGCTGCACGGGGAACAAGACAGTTGCACGGAGAACAAGACAGTTGCACGGAGAACGAGACAGTTGCACGGGGAACAAGACAGCTGCACGGGGAACAAGACAGCTGCACGGGGAACAAGACAGCTACACGGAGAACAAGACAGCTGCACGGGGAACAAGACAGCTGCACGGGGAACAAGACAGTTGCACGGAGAACAAGACAGCTGCACGGGGAACGAGACAGCTGCATGGGGAACAAGACAGCTGCACGGGGAACAAGACAGCTGCACGGGGAACAAGACAGCTGCACGGAGAACAAGACAGCTGCACGGAGAACGAGACAGTTGCACGGGGAACTAAAAGGTTTCAAGATGTGGCCAAGAAGGAAGGAAGTGAGTAGTTTGTGCTATTATCCCAAGAGAAATAATTCCCCAAAGGGATGACCAGGTATTTTACGTAGAGAAAGAGCCAAATCCTGAAATGCCAAGTTTGTAAGCAACAAATACGGAAGTGCCAACCCTTATGTGCCAAATCCCGAAGTTGTAACCCAGGCAGTGTCAAGCAAATCAACTGTTTATCAAATGGTAAAGCTTCCATCCAATCAATCTTCCGTAATCTGAGAGACACTCATCTCAGAGGTGCACCTTTAGCTTGTTTGTACACTAATATCCTCACTAGTTATTGTATTAGAGATCAGCTTATGTGACACCTGTTGACTTACCACACCGGATTTGGCTTTTGCTGCGCCTCTCTCTCTCAACTTGTTGAGGCAGAATGAAATAAAAATTGCTGAGAGATTTCACTGAGACACCGCTGTGTATTGTTCTATGTTGACATCCTTGTCTCCCATTTGCTGTTTAATCCAGCTTAACGAGTGAGTTATAACGTAAGTGTTACTCTCATCTCTACAGCTGATGTTACATAATTACACAAGTTTTTGTTGATTTTGGTGGCATAAAATACTCCTAATAGCTTACTGCTTCCCAGTGAATAAAAAAATTATGAATGACACATCTAAATAAAAGATCAACACGAAATTTAAGTTTTGTTTCTTTAGAATAGCAAAGAGAACAATTCAACTCAAGGAAATAATCAAAGGGAAGAGGT
The DNA here is from genome assembly GCA_009830355.1 of Cherax destructor. Lineage (NCBI taxonomy): Eukaryota > Metazoa > Arthropoda > Malacostraca > Decapoda > Parastacidae > Cherax > Cherax destructor. The sequence continues at coordinate 35,896 of WNWK01001900.1, read as the reverse complement.
TAAATTTAGTGTCCTGGAGGACGTAGGGTGATGATAAACTCCCAAGATTAATGCAGGGCTCCCAAAAATAACAAGAGATCTAAGAATAAAATGTTAAGACATATTATTATTAATATTTATTTTTAATTATTATTAGTATTAATCATCATTGTTATTATTATTATTATTATTATTTATTTTTAATTATTATTAGTATTAATCATCATTGTTATTATTATTATTATTTATTAATTATTATTATAATTATTATTATTTATTAATTAGTGTTATTTTTATTATTATTATTATTATTATTATTATTATTATTATTATTATTATTATTATTATTATTATTATTATTATTGTTGTTGTTGTTGTTGTTGTTGTTGTTGCTGTTATTACTGTTATTATTATTATTATTTATATTAATACTATATTATCATTATCATTATTATTATTATTATCATTACTATAATCAACATAAATATGATATTCATTAGGAAGTGCTAAACTTGCAGGAGTAGTAGAGCGCAAAGTAGGTAATAAAATTTGATCCAAGGAAGAGGAGGATACTTGAAAATCCTCGTATCAAGACCCCTGCGCTCTCTGCAAAGCTTTATCAAGCCAAAGGCTTAATAAACTTCTTCATAGAGCAAAACATGACACTGTAAAGCTCTATACAGTGAAACATGACACTGTAAAGCTCTATACAGGGTGAAACATGACACTGTAAAGCTCTATACAGGGTGAAACATGACACTGTAAAGCTCTATACAGGGTGAAACATGACACTGTAAAGCTCTATACATGGTGAAACATGACACTGTAAAGCTCTATACAGGGTGAAACATGACACTGTAAAGCTCTATTCAGGGTGAAATATGATACTGTAAAGCTCTATACAGGGTGAAACATGACAGTGTAAAGCTCTATACAGGGTGAAGCATGACATTGTAAAGTTCTATACATGGTGAAACATGACATTGTAAAGTTCTATACAGGGTGAAACATGGCACTGTAAAGCTCTATTCAGGGTGAAACATGACACTGTAAAGCTTTATACAGGGTGAAACATGACACTGTAAAGCTCTATACAGGGTGAAACATGACATTGTAAAGTTCTATACAGGGTGAAACATGGCACTGTAAAGCTCTATACAGGGTGAAACATGGCACTGTAAAGCTCTATACAGGGTGAAACATGGCACTGTAAAGCTCTATACAGGGTGAAACATGACACGCTAAAACTCTATACAGGGTGAAACATGACACTGAAAAGCTCTATACATGGTGAAACATGGCATTATAAAGCTTTATGCATAGTGAAACATGACACTGTAAAGTTCTATACATGGTGAAACATTACACTGTAAAGCTCTACTCAGGGTGAAACATGACACTGTAAAGCTCTATACAGGGTAAAACATGACACTGTAAAGCTCTATTCATGGTGACACATTACATTATAAAGCTTTACACACCTTGACAAAATGCCTGAAAAAGCTTTGCACATAGTAACACATGACATGATTAATCTCTATAATCAGTTACACATGACATGATAAAGCTTTATATAGCGATTCATGATTTGATGAAACTTCTACACACACTGACATATGGCAGGACAAAGCTCTACACACAGTGACACATGGCAGGATAAAGCTCTACACACAGTGACAAGTGACATGATAAAGCTTTACTGTCAATTAAACATGACATAATAAAAGAGTTTCTTCGAAGAATCACATCACATGATAAAGCTCTACACAGAGTGAAACGTTGTCTCAATTACAGCTTGATCTCCAACTTAAGCTTTTGTTTCCATGATTCTTTTTGTTCACCTCGCATGGAACAAGAACACCACAATTAAACAGATTCACTCACCTCCCATTCAAAGCCACCAGTTAACAGATTCCTCCTAGTGCGTTTACTATCTTGCAATTTGTAGTGATATATATATATATATATATATATATATATATATATATATATATATATATATATATATATATATATATATATATATATATATATATATATATATGTCGTGAGGATTAGGTAAAACTTGCGATTTTTGCTTAAATAGCAACGCTCACCTTGCCATATAAGACAAGCGAAAATTTGTCTATGCCATAATTTCGCAAAAATCATTCTGAACCTAACGAAAAAAAATATATTTCATTCTTTGTTTATTATTAAATTGTTGTTAACGTATCTAAGATATATTTAGTTGGGTTAGGCTAAATTAAATTGCGCTTGTTGTAATAAGGTTAGGTAGGTTTTCAAAGATTCTCTTGGTACAAAATTATAATTTTTTACATTAACATAAATGAAAAAATATATCTTCAAACAAATAAGGGAAAATTTTAGAAAAGACTTAATTTTAGATGAGTTCTTGCTAATTGCCCAGTTTTACCTAATCGGCACGACATATATATATATATATATATATATATATATATATATATATATATATATATATATATATATATATATATATATATATATATATATATATATATATATATATATATCGTGCCGAATAGGCAGAACTTGCGATTTTGGCTTAAATAGCAACCCTCATCTTGCCATATAAGACAAGCTAAAATTTGTGTATGCAATAATTTCACAAAAATCATTCTGAACCTAACGAAAAAATATATTTCATTGTGTTTGTTTATTATTAAATTATTGTAAACTTATCTAAAATATATTTAGTTGGGTTAGGCTAAATTAAATTGTGCTTGTTATAATAAGGTTAGGTAAGTTTTCTTAGTTTCTTTTGGTACAAAATTATAATTTTTTACATTAACATAAATGAAAAAATATATCTTCAAACGTATAAGAGAAAATTTTAGAAAGGACTTAATTTTAGATGAGTTCTTGCTAATTGACCAGTTTTACCTAATCGGCACGATATATATATATATATATATATATATATATATATATATATATATATATATATATATATATATATATATAGTCTGTGTGTGTATAAACATTCTTTTATCAGAGGCATTTTGCTTCCTTCTGTGATGTATAAAGTATGTTATTGTATATTGTATTTCATTAAGCGCTAAACCCGTGTGGAGACTCGATCCTCCGTTCATTAATTGCGGTCCGGTCTCTGATCAGACGGGCTGCTGGTAATGGCCATTATATTAAAGAGAAATAAAGGGAACGAAATGTGTGTGTGTGTGTGTGTGTGTGTGTGTGTGTGTGTGTGTGTGATGTGTGTGTGTGTGTATGTGTGTGTGTGTGTGTGTGTGTGTGTGTGTGTGTGTGTGTGTATGTTGTGTTTGTGTTTGCGGGTTCAGTTGGACCTACTGGTAGTTGATCTCTAGTTCTCGGTCTCTGCTTCTTGTTCTTTTTCTAACCTGTGCAGCTTTTATATTTCCATTTTAAATTTTGCCC
>WNWK01001900.1:20000-25000 GCA_009830355.1 Cherax destructor | reverse complement strand
TTCGACCCCCAACTGGAGTCCTCTTCAGCAGACGCAAAAAGTGAGATTGGAACATGTTTACAGAGTGAGGGTACACCCCTCAGGTGTGCAAGTGAGGGTACACCCCTCAGGTGTGCAAGTGAGGGTACACTTGCAAGTCAGGATGAATGTGAGTGTGGATCATCAGGTCAGGATGAAGGTGAGTGTGGAGCATCAGGTCAGGATGAAGGTGAGTGTGGAGCATTAGGTCAGGATGAAGGTGAGTGTGGAGCATCAGGTCAGGATGAAGGTGAGTGTGGAGCGTTAGGTCAGGATGAAGGTGAGTGTGGAGCGTTAGGTCAGGATGAAGGTGAGTGTGGAGCATTAGGTCATGATGAACGTGAGTGTGGAGCATCAGGTCATGATGAACGTGAGTGTGGAGCATCAGGTCAGGATGAAGGTGAGTGTGGAGCATCAGGTCAGGATGAAGGTGAGTGTTGAGCATCAGGTCAGGATGAAGGTGAGTGTGGATCATCAGGTCAGGATGAAGGTGAGTGTGGAGCATTAGGTCATGATGAAGGTGAGTGTGGATCATCAGGTCAGGATGAAGGTGAGTGTGGAGCGTTAGGTCAGGATGAAGGTGAGTGTGGAGCGTCAGGTCAGGACGAAGGTGAGTGTGGAGCATTAGGTCATGATGAAGGTGAGTGTGGATCATCAGGTCAGGATGAAGGTGAGTGTGGAGCGTTAGGTCAGGATGAAGGTGAGTGTGGAGCGTCAGGTCAGGATGAAGGTGAGTGTGGATCATCAGGTCAGGATGAAGGTGAGTGTGGAGCATCAGGTCAGGATGAAGGTGAGTATGGAGCGTCAGGTCAGGATGAAGGTGAGTGTGGAGCATCAGGTCATGATGAACGTGAGTGTGGAGCATCAGGTCATGATGAACGTGAGTGTGGAGCATCAGGTCAGGATGAAGGTGAGTGTGGAGCATCAGGTCAGGATGAAGGTGAGTGTTGAGCATCAGGTCAGGATGAAGGTGAGTGTGGATCATCAGGTCAGGATGAAGGTGAGTGTGGAGCATTAGGTCATGATGAAGGTGAGTGTGGATCATCAGGTCAGGATGAAGGTGAGTGTGGAGCGTTAGGTCAGGATGAAGGTGAGTGTGGAGCGTCAGGTCAGGACGAAGGTGAGTGTGGAGCATTAGGTCATGATGAAGGTGAGTGTGGATCATCAGGTCAGGATGAAGGTGAGTGTGGAGCGTTAGGTCAGGATGAAGGTGAGTGTGGAGCGTCAGGTCAGGATGAAGGTGAGTGTGGATCATCAGGTCAGGATGAAGGTGAGTGTGGAGCATCAGGTCAGGATGAAGGTGAGTATGGAGCGTCAGGTCAGGATGAAGGTGAGTGTGGAGCATCAGGTCATGATGAACGTGAGTGTGGAGCATCAGGTCATGATGAACGTGAGTGTGGAGCATCAGGTCAGGATGAAGGTGAGTGTTGAGCATCAGGTCAGGATGAAGGTGAGTGTGGAGCATCAGGTCAGGATGAAGGTGAGTGTGGAGCATCAGGTCATGATGAAGGCGAGTGTGGAGCATCAGGTCAGGATGAAGGTGAGTGTGGAGCATCAGGTCAGGATGAAGGTAAGTGTGGAGCGTCAGGTCAGGATGAAGGTGAGTGTGGAGCATCAGGTCAGGATGAAGGTGAGTGTGGAGCATCAGGTCATTATGAACGTGAGTGTGGAGCATCAGGTCAGGATGAAGGTGAGTGTGGAGCGTCAGGTCAGGATGAAGGTGAGTGTGGAGCATCATGTCAGAAAGATGGTGACTTGAACCAAACTATTCCTGGAGCAAGTAGTTTCTTAGTACTGTTATTCCTCTTCCGTTGAAGAGGACTCCAGTTGGGGGTCCAAAAATAGACTATTTTCCGTTATTGTCTCAATTTTGTTATCACTTATCACTGACATTAATTGGAGATAAGTTGTATATAATACGGATGGAAAAAGAAGCACATATGAAGTGTAATTCCATCCTTTATTGACAACGTTTCGCCCACACAGCTTTATTAAATCACAGATGAGCGTATAGGGAGAATAGTGACATGAAGGGTCAGGTGAGGAATGTTGATATTGACAGCTGAGACGAGATTGAATATGAGAAGAAACCGCCCAGGATGGGCCAGTAGGCTTGACGCAGTGTTACTCCCAGCTATAATCAGTCAGCTATGTTGTAAAAGCCGTCCTTCTGGTTGAAAATGTTGCGTGAATTTCTGTGCAAAGCACAGGCTTTCTTCAGGTCGTCCATTCTGCTGGTGTAGAGGTACAACACTTCCATACGGGTGTGACACGGTCTTTAAACATCGCAGCGAGGAGGAGGCTTCAGGCGGTGGAGATGTCGTGGTTGAGAGCATTGTGTGGTGTGAATATTTTATGGAGAATTTAGAGTGCAGAAATAAGTGTTCGTAAAACCGTGTTTGGAGGTCTCTGGATCGTTCACCCAGGTATATTTGATTGCAATGGTTGCAAGAAATTATTAAACCCCTACAGAGGATTGAACCTGGTGGTGTCACTTACTGGTAATGTCTTTGATTGAAAAAATGTGGTACTGGAAATAATGTTAGAGACCTTTTTTTGTCAACGTAGTAGGGAGGACAATATAGTATCTTCTCTCTGCGTTATCATGTCAACTACAGCATTAGTCACTTGACCTTTCACGTCACTGCCACACACACACACACACACACACACACACACACACACACACACACACACCTCCTCTCTACCCAGCTACATCTGTTTGTAACTTGATAAATCTCACTGTGTGGGTGAAACGTGTCGGTAAAGGATCTCATTACACTACATTTGTGTCTCTTTTCTCCATTTACACTAGTTATTCATATTTCCATACTTATATTTCCATACTTATATTTCCATACTTATATTTCTATACTTATTACCATACTTATTACCATATTTATTACTTACTTATATTATCCTAATTATTACCCAACTTGACGGTATTTTGCGTTCACCTCATTTTGTATAATTCTTATATATATATATATATATATATATATATATATATATATATATATATATATATATACATATATATCTTTCTTTATTACTTATTTTTCTGATATTTGGGTCTCAAAAAATGTTTTAAAGTGTCACCGTTAAAATATGTTGGTGAACTGACTCAGTGTGTATGTTTGTCTGAGTGTTTGCTCATGTGGGTGTTTGTTTGTGTTTGTCGTTATACACACCCGCCTCCAGCGATCATCTTCCATATCTTTTCTATTCTCTCTCTCTCTCTCTCTCTCTCTCTCTCTCTCTCTCTCTCTCTCTCTCTCTCTCTCTCTCTCTCTCTCTCTCTCTCTCTCTCTCTCTCTCTCTCTCTCTATCTATCTATCTATCTATCTATCTATCTATCTATCTATCTATCTATCTATCTATCTATCTATCTATCTATCTCTATCTATCTATCTATCTATCTATCTCTCTCTATCTATCTATCTATCTATCTATCTATTTATCTATCTATCTCCCTCTCTCTACATATATGCATCCACAATCAGGTAATATTCAAATTAAAACAAGTCTTCATTAAACCTTAAGTTTTTAAACTAGATCGACAAATTAATATTACCAAAATAGATGACATGTCTTATACATTACTAAAACTCGCTTGTAATGGTGACAATTACTGAGTGGACAATACACAGAGACGGTGGTATTGTTTAGCTGAGGCTTCATTCTCGCTATATATACAAAGATTCCAAAATGATCAACTGGAGTCTTTGTATTGTTGAAGTCAGAACTGTGGTGAAGTCGTCAGAGGTGAGAGTGTGGCTGGGGAAGTCAGAGTGTGGCTGGGGAAGTCAGAGTGTGGCTGGGGAAGTCAGAGTGTGGCTGGGGAAGTCAGAGTGTTCTCTCATTGTAGAGTTGGACGGACTTGGCAGAGGAAGGTCAGTTAGGAAATATCTATCCATATGCTTGGAAATTCGGTGTTTAAAACTTCGCGTTGTACTACCCTGGTATCGAACACTGCATCGCGTACACTGAAACAAATAGGCATCAGGGGATCCGCACTCTTTAATACAGTACCAAAGTTATCTTCACTAGTAAACACAAACTGAAAATAACTCTATGGGTAAGAGTTCATTAATAAGTTACACAAAGCTTTACAACTATAAAGCCTAAAGTTTCCTGAATAAAGTAGCTTAAAGTATTGAATGCCTTTAGCAACTGTATAAATTAATGTCAGTAAGTAAATTTTTTTATTAAAAGGCATTTCTACACATAAAAAACAAAATAATTTTCTTGGATAAGCGTTTTGTAGAAAGCGATTCCACATGATTTTTGACTCCAGAGTCAAAGAACTCAAAACATCACCATATTTCATGAGTTCATCAAATAACCGTTCTAATACCGTTTATTTTGAACACTTTCGGACATACTGATAAATGAAACACTTGAGCGACACTTAAGTGTTTCTCAACACTTAAGCGTTGCCCAAGAGCCTCACTTATCAACTTAATAATTTCGATCAAACACGTAGATAATTTAAACCACGGTCAGTAACTGATGGTTATCTACATGCAGTGACTGTAAAAAAAATTTCATTAGACTCACATGCAACATCTGGGTATCTTTATTGTAGACGTTTCGCCCATCCAGTGACTTTATCAATACAAATTTAATGATATAATTGGAAGACAGTAGAAGTATATACAAAAGATGAGGTAATTAGTCCCTCGGTCTTGGAGTTTGTATACGGTTCTACTGTCTTTCATTCATATCCTTGAATTTATAATGATAAAACCAATGGAGGGCGAAACGTCTACAATAAAGATACCCAGATGTTGCACATGTGTCTAATTTTTATCTAGTTGGTATTGTATACAATTTATATACAGTAGTAGAGAAAGCGACTTGCCGACGAGGTACCAAGAGGTGACCCCGTGGCTACCTCATCTATTTGAGAATAAAGTTAATTACCCAGTGAAAAAAACTGAATCTCAAGTTGCAATTTCGGAAAGTTAAGCAAGAGTGGC